>CM050220.1:23405923-23453423 GCA_027475355.1 Coilia nasus | reverse complement strand
AATTGTGGTATGGAATATCTGCGGTCATTTCAAATTTGAGGTCAGGAACATGTCTCAAAAAGGTTGGGACCGTGTCAATAAAAGGCAGGACAGCACACCGGCCATTTTAGCATCTGGTTGCCCATATGATTGCGTTATACCCAAACATAATATAATGTAATGTAAAAGATTCTAAACTTCCACATTATATTCTATGGACCGCAACATTCTTTACAACTTTCATCCCCAACAGTCCTGGCACACCCACAGTTTACAGTGCACTGAGTTGTAAGGCAACATAATGTGGAACGTATATTTTGTGTTTTAATTTCATACTACAATTATGGCAAGCCATATCTCCTCTTCATTTAAAGCTTAGGGGTGTGCACAGCTCAATGATCAGACATGCTCAAAAGTAAGACCCTCTCAAAGAAAGTTATTTCCCATTTCAGTTGAAGTAGAGGACGATGGATCAATAGGCAGAGGAAAGGTGGAGAGGGGCAGTGAGAAATGTCATGATGGGTGACCATTTACAGTTCTGTGTGAAATAAAACTGTTTATTTGGCTTTGAGGCAAACAATATTGCCACGTTTCTGTGGAAAACACGAGCGCCAACTTCATGTAGGCTATCTTCTGGTTAAAGGAGTTCTCTCCACTTCTATCCTCGGGATCCTTGTGCGTGTCCAGCTGATGGTGGGTGAATGGTAGAGTGGATGCAGTGACATGGACTCTGAGGCTGTGAAGGACGAGTGCAGGGCAGAGCATTATACAGTGCTACTACGACATGGTGTTTGTGGTGCAGTAGTGGACATTTAGTACCTATTTAGAAAATCTTACCTGTCTACACCCAACTCCCCACTGGCACACAGCTCCATGTCTTTCACCTGCTGTGGTAGGTGCCAATGCTGTGTTCTCAGTTAGCTGTCCTGCCTGGCCAGTATTATTGATCTTTTTGTGTGGACGTAACAGGTGACAAAGGTTATAATAGCCCCTCCAATTGACATGCTTATGGTGTTTTCTTGCTTTCTGTAGCATGACGTGTGCCTGTGTGTTCAGTTGATGATAAGTAAAAACAAGGTTAGAAGAGCTAGACAGGTGGATGCTCTGGTTGTTTTTTCCTTAAGTTAGGATGTTCTGGTTGGAAAAGAAAAGAACAGGACATCACTATGCACTTTACATTATGTTTGTAGCCATGAGGTAATATGTTATGTTAAATGGACACTTAGCCATGCAGCAATACTTACCTACCCCACTGACACACACAGTCACACACCCTAAGTTCTGATAGACAACATTCAAAACTGGGCCTGTAAAATCTTTGTGAAACTGTTTAACTGATTTTATAGCATGTCCAACATTCTAAGCACAAATATGGGTATATCTGCTCGGTTTTGGGTGTACCTGTGTGATAATGTGAGATTTGCGTGCATAAATAAGTTGATTTGCTGTGTTATCACAGAGGACTAGTGTGCTCTTAACGTGATTTGTGCTGTGCAGTGTAGATTACATTACCTGTGTGGACGAAATAGTCTGAAAGTGCCACCTCTTTTCCTGTTGTGCTGGTCCCTCATGTAACTGTACTGGTATTGGCGATGATAAGTTTGTCTGTGTGTCGAGCTGATGCCAATCAGTAAATAGGGACTGGAAGTAAACAAATGGCTTGGCTCGACTGTAAAAGAGAAGCACAGAAGAACACAAAGTGTCACCCTGTCTTTCTGGGTGTGAGTATACATTAACCTGAGTATCATCGCAATAGTGACGAATCATGGCTTGTGGACAGGAAGGAATGTTCACAATAATCACATGATTAGAACATGTGCAAAGTAAAGGCAAAGATCTTAGATTCTACATGCAACAATTACCCTCAGGGATTTATAGAATGTTCACATACAATTCCATAGGGGTCAGGGGGAAAATGCAGTCCTCAACAGGTCAAATTGAGCTTCTCATTGGTTATCATTACCCACCTAAGGGCCCATTTCCACCGCACTCTCTGCGTGTTCAGCGCGTGGCCGTATTCTGTCCGCATTCGTTTAGAATGCACGTTAACAGATTAGACCATTTCCACCGCAAGCGTGTTCTGAGCGTATTCTGTTCCTATACAAACCTATTGTATACACCCACGCGCTGAACACGGCTACGCGCTGAACAAGGCGGTGGAAATGAGTCCTAAGTAGTGGTGGGCATAGATTAATTTTTTTAATCTAGATTAATCTAGATTAATCATAAAATTAATCTAGATTAATCTAGATTAAAATGGCTCATTTGAATTCTGCCGAAGGCATTCAGAATATGTGTGCTACCTAAATAATGACTAGAAGTAAGTCTTTGAGAACGGGTTTCTTAAGCCAGGTGGCACAGTAGACCAGGGGCTCATCTCCCGTTTCCAAAATGCATCACTAACTGCTTGAAAAAGCTGTTCTACTTTGATACTTGGTGATGGAAATAAATCATGTTCAATAAAATGTACTTGTGTTTACTAGCTGTTTATTTAGTTAAACATGAACTAAATGAAACATGAAACATGGATTTTGAACTGTAAGCCTACATAAGAAGTTGTGATGAACTGTTTACAGTCAGTAGCTTTGTGTCAATCAGTCCAAGCTCTATTTCTCCTTCTTCCACCAGTCACTTAGGCAGACCAGCTTGTTCACATTTTCTGGTGGCAAAGTAGATCTCCTTTTCTGCACAATATGGCCTGCTAAAGAAAAAAGTCTCTCGCATGGGACAGTTGTGGCAGGAGTCCCTTTCAGTGCAATTCGGCTAAGTATACATCCGCATTAAAATATAGAGGTAGGGTATACATCCGCGCTAAAATATCAAGGTGAAAGCAGAAAGTGTTGAGGAAGGGAGCCGTTTGCTTCCGTGTTCTATTTTCGCAAGGGGGGGGATCCCCCTTTATGCAGTGCAGAGCAGATTCTAGGTTCGTTTTACTGAAATGAATGGGACACATGTGGAGTTTAACTAATAAATTGGTCATTACGTTTTTCTGGAGTTGTTAAGGGTTTTTTGGAATCATGTGTCACAATCTGCAACTATTTGTAATAATTTCAAGCCTAATAGTGTAAGTTGTTACTGTTTGGATTTTGAGAAAATTAGCTTTATTTCAGGTCAGGCAGCAACCACTTACTATGTGGTTGTTAGCGCGCTAACGCTAGCGAACTACGCTAACGTAATGTTTTGAATTGAAAGCTGTCACTAACACCCACCTAGATACTATTACTGGTTATAGTGTAAGCAGACAAAGTAATATAAAGTTATAGGGCTACAACAATGTATTAAATTCAAGGTGAGCCCAATCGCTGTTAGCGTTTAGCACATGATGTTGTTATAGTTACTACTATTCACTTGAATGAGCTAGAGCTAGTTCGTTAGCTTGCTAGCTCGCTTTACAGACACACTAAATTATTTTCTAAGAGTTCGAAATAGGAATTTGTTGGCATTTTGGTCCCATAGTAACGTATTATGTTGGCTTATCTTTGTAGAATCTAAGATCTTTGGTGAAAGTCATCATAGTTTGTGTAGTATAGACCCAGCTCCCAACCCAACTTTGAGAATAGATTAACGGCGATATTTTTTTTATCGCGCGATAAGAGTCTCGCGTTAACGCAGCACGTTAACGCCGATAACGGCCCGCCTCTAGTCCTAAGTCCAAATTCTTAAGTCCATTATGGTCATCCTCTGGCCAAACCTCGAGGCCTAGTGCCTTGTGTGGTCTTGGTGTGAGATTCATGCTTGGTAGTGTTGATAATATCATGATCTATGATGTTGAAGTAGCACAGAAGTGCCAGCTCTATTTCTGGTGTACTGAGTCCTTGATATCACTGGACTTATACTAGCAGTGATGTGTTAGTCCTTAAGGAGTTCTTTACCTCTGATCCTGGCCTGACTGGACTCCCTTCGTATACTGTTTATGATTTATGTTATAATTTATGTAGCGTAGACAATGTTCTGGCCAATTTAGTTGATGAAGTAGCGAAAAGTACCTGATGTGTAGAATTCTTGATATCACTGCATTTGTATTAGCAGTGATAAGTTTGCAGCCCTAATGGAGTTCTTTACCTCTGATGCTGGCATGACGAGGCTCCTGGTATACTGAGATTCTTCTCATTTCTGTGTTGGTGTTGGCACACATGAGATCAAGTTGCATGTGCCAATGTGTCCAATGAGTGATGAGTCCATGGGGACAGGGAGAGGACAGATGGACACCGCTCTGTGCAGAAAAAGTAACAGCACAAAGAGTTATACGTATGATTTTGGCACTGACACATTATTGGCACATTTTTTGTGGTTATTCGGTACACTAAACAGATTTTACGTATGTGTATGTGAATACGTGAAAATGTGCTAGTACTGTAAAGATGGATTTTTCTACAGGGACAATAAACTAATAACTAACTAACTAACTAACTAACTAACTAATACAAAGACACTGTTGTGCTGTTGAACTCTCTCACCTGTCTGAGTCCAAATCCCCATTAAAAGGCCGGTGTGGCAGCACTCACAGGAGGACGACCCTGTGGGCGCTGATGGGGCTGCGGGGCTGGGGGCAGAAGGCCTGTGCTGACGGCAGGGCGAGGTTGATGTGTCGCCTCCTGCGCCTCTGATGCCTACGCCTGCACCTCCGCTTTGCTTTCTTAGCGTTTCTTTTCAGGGTCTCGGGCGACATTGTGTCCTCATAGACGATGTTGGCAACGTCCCTGTCACCTGTGTGGAAGCTGCCGCTGGTGACATGGCTGGTGGGTGCCCCTCGCTGAGGCTCCCTGAGGACGGCCAGGATGGCGCGAGGCAGCTCGCTATACCAGGTGCGGTTGGCACGCTCTGTCTGGGCTGCCTGCTCCATCTGCTGTTGCTGTCTGAAGCACAGCAGACCAGCAGCGCCACAGACCAGAGGTGCGTCCGGGAGGAGAGCAGGGAGCGTCCTGACCTTCTTGGATGGGTCAACCCTGATGTAGCGCGGCTTCTCCATCTGAGCCCTCTTGGGCAGGAGCCTGGAGCTGTGGTGGAGCTGCACAGGGTGGTGGGCCAGTGGGGCCTGTGGGGCCAGTGGAGCTGGAGCTGCCTGTGGCAGGCGTGGCCTGGTCCTTCTTCGAGCCTGGCGGATGGCACCAAGGCTGTCCAGGGTGTCTGTGAAGCACACACGCTCGCTGGTGTTTGCGGAGACGTGGCTGAAGGTCTGGGCCATGGCTCCAAGTGGCAGGAGCCTCCTCGGTGGAAGCGGCACCAGCGGGACAGCTCCTCTGGACAGCCCCTTTGTCCCCATCCTGAGGTCCTGGGACGCACACACCTGCTGAGGCCTGGTGGCTGCGGGAGGAGGTCGAGGCCTGGGTGGATCCACCTCTGGCCTGGTTGGCCTCTGGCCCGCGTTGCTGGTCAGGCTCATCAGGCTGCCAAAGGTCCCTGCTGGGATCCTATTTACCATTGCTGCTGTGTACCATGGACGGATTGCGGAAGCAGGCCTGGGTCCTGGTGCAGCGGCATTGGTCAGCTGAGCCTGACTCACACCATGCCTTATAAGAGGGAAGCGTGTTCGCTGATCGCTTGTGGCTTGGACACGCCTGGTCGGAGGGCCTTTAGGTGGGACAGGCACCTTCCTGTCTTTCATGGTACTACAGAAGAAAGGAACAAAAAAATATACTTGAATTTATCTGATCTCATTTAGCTTGGCAGATTTTGTTTTACCTAAGGTATGCTCTTAAATAGCAAATATTTTGAAATATTTGCAATGTAAAGTCTTTTTAAAACACATTTTGGCAACATTGCTCAAACATAGCCTATTGCAGTAAATACAAATATTTACAAAACTATAAATAAACAACATTTACAGGGCTTGAACAGGAAACTGCTATTTGTACAATAAAGAATATCAATGTAATGAACTTACAGTCAGACTAGGGTATATATTTTATATAATTTCTATTATTGAAAACAATTCAAAATGTAAAACCAAGATTCTACGAATTTGTTAGCATACACATTTAGAAAATAAGCTTTAATGTATAAACCTCAATGTACTCTGTTATAAAATAACCTATAACACGTTTTTAAAAAGATGGTTGAGACTTACATCAGCTGAAATCAAGGCTGCATTGGCAATTCAGATAGCTGATTGATGAAATAACTGCTCGCTCGGAAACTTCTCGGACTTCGCTCGGACTTCTTGCTATGTGACTTAAGTCTGAGATAATGCTATCAAAGCACCACAATTTATACTGTATTATTGCTGACGTCACATTGTGGCTATTATGACGTCGCTTTTTGGTACAAGGTCGGATATAACGTGAAAATGAACTTGAGAAATTCCATTCTAAATGCGTGTCATCAGTCTTTCAGTTCTAATCAGGGGCGTATATTTGCTCTTGACATTTGTGGGGATGTAGCCTATGCTATCGCTCACCACTCGCCACTTACTCACCACTCGCTTTGGACAAGTCTGCTTCTAGTTTTGGCGCTGCTATCACCAAACCGAATCCACGTGAAAGCTAGGGCACAGCCAATCACATTAACCATATGTGTTATGATTTCAGTAGAGAACTTAATTTAACAATTTCTGCTCCGCTAGGTGATGAGACGTTGACAAATCGTAATGGTAACCATATTAGATCGCTTACTATTACACACTGGAATTCGCCTTTCCACGTCATCCGAATTAGGCTACGTTCTTCTGTCACCCACCCCATACTATTAAAATTATCTTATACGATAACTGTACTGTACTGTGCGAGCGAAACACGCGTTAGCCTACTGTTGTTGATGTTGTTTAAAGCTTTTTTATGTAGATACAGAAATCTAAACCCTAAATCTAAAGAATACTCTGCATTGTGTATATTCTAGCCTATTTATTGTCTCTAGACCTACTAATTTTGCGCAGTTCTTATAGGTCACAATCACATTAGTAGAATTAATTCGGCATGTGGCATTTGTTCATTCATTCATAACCACGTGCTGGCTTTGTTTTAACAAATGAAAACACAGGCACAAAACCTACGGAACCATAGACTTGTGTTTTATGCATGAGAGATTCGGGCCCATCCATACTTTATACTTTACACACACACACACACACGTTATCTCTCCACACACACGCACACACGGCTTTAATTTTGTACACCCTCACAAACCATCACACAAACACACACAGAAACATACACACACAGACACACACCGTTCCGGACTGGGGGTGGAGATTCTCCAGCATGTTGGGCTGCATGCAGCAGCTGAACTTGGAGTGTGACATGAAGATGCGACACACACGGCACATGGTCATGACGCTGCGCACTGCCTTCCTGAAGCGCTCCAGTATGTCTCCATGGCCACGCCCCTGTGGGTGGTGAAATACCCTCTTCATCTGACAGGTAGCAAAACGAGAGAGATGAAAGGAAAGAAAGGATGACATAGAGAAAGACCAAGAGAATGTGGTCAGCAAATGTGGGCAATGGGCATGAGTGTGACCTCTGCTTGCCGTTACAAGGATGCGTCGTTACTGTGTGGGGATTTGTATGGCGTTACCAGAGTCACCTAGCATAGGTGTGCAATCTCTGTTGTCAGAGGGTGTGTGCGTGTTTAGACTACTTAACCTGCCCTCTAACTTTTTACAGACTGTATCACTTCATTGTCATTCTGTTTTGTCTCATTCACTATTCTAAGGCTATAGCTAGTTTTGGAAATCATAGTTAGAACTGATTGACATTTCAAAGGAACTTAAACATAAAATCCATTAACCTACAGAATTCATTAGACTTCAATTCATTATGTGAACCAGTTCTGTTGACATGTTACCAACGAATAGTCACACTTCTTAGTGTTTCACTAAGAAGACTTCGAGTTAATTATGTGTAGGATATAATATTATAGGTATATAATTATGTATAGTACTACATGTCATTACAGCAAATTAGGTCAATGCTCACCACTACGATTTTGTAAAGGTCGCTGAATAACGGCTCGGCTGGAACAAAACAAACCGTGCAGGTATGGTAACCTACGTCATTCCAACGTTCTTTTTTGTCGCTTGAGGGTGCTCACGAGGACATCACGCAATTACTATTTCTTTGCATGGTAGGCAACTGTTATTTATGGAAGCCCGTTTCCGCCACTTTAAATGGAAGTTTTTTTATGAATGGCGAGATAGTATCTCACAATTCTGACTTATTATCTCACAATTCTGAGTTACTATCTCGCAATTCTGAGTTGCTATCTCACAATTCTGAGTTACTATCTCACAATTGTGAGATAGCCTAAAGGCATTGGGCAGACACCCTAGCCTACATTCCCATGGAGATAGTATCTCACAATTCTGACTTATTATCTCACAATTCTGACTTATTATCTCACAATTCTGAGTTACTATCTCACAATTCTGAGTTACTATCTCACAATTCTGACTTATTATCTCACAATTGTGAGATTCTATCGCAGTAAAATACCATCTCAACGCGTGGCAGAAAATCATTCATGGGCCAATATAGGCTAGGTCAAATCGTTCGTTAGGTTACAGTCTGTTTTGTTCGCGATTCAAGAACTCGGTGTGGATTATACACTGCATTTGCTTTGATTGTAATACATTAAAACGGAGTGATTGTGGCATACACCATTGTGTACAACTACCCCATCCATGACTCTTAATAAGAGACGGACAGTTTCTCTGTCTGTAATTATGCCAGCAATCCAGCATTTCTGATGCATCCATCTGTAGCCGTGTTGTTGACCCGACATCTGTAGCTGCTGATGGATGAACTCTGCCACCTCGACAACATCCGTTTTATTACGCCTGCGCCAGAGCTGGTTTCTTGCCAAAGTTCTCTGTAAAGTGCGGAGGCTTATTTCAATGCCATGCTCTTCATCTAATAGCGTCCGAATCTCACTTTGTGTGAAACCACGTCGAAAATATCTTTCAATGATCGTATCCATTTTGAATGACCATGGGAATGTAGGCTAGGGTGTCTGCCCTTTAGGCTATCTCACAATTGTGAGATAGTAACTCAGAATTGCGAGATAGTAACTCAGAATTGTGAGATAATAAGTCAGAATTGTGAGATAATAAGTCAGAATTGTGAGATACTAAGTCAGAATTGTGAGATACTATCTCGCAATTCATAAAAAACTTCCATTTAAAGTGGCGGAAACGGGCTTCCATAGTTATTGACCGATTCGTGTCGCACTGAAAAACTTCCCTCAGTCACCAAAAATATTTTACATAGTGCTATTGATGGCGCATGACCTCCCTGAAATGAGTTTCTGCAGGTTGGGATGTCTGGTGTAGTGCAGGTTGTTTGGTTATTATATAGCCTATATAATTGCAACCTACACAGTATTTCCATACAGCGAGGTACAGCCTCTAGTAATAGACAGTTTAGCTTCAACTGCCGCCTGTTGACGCTGTGGAATTTGCACGTTGCAAGTCACAAAAACTTCTGGTACAATAAGTGAAAAAAAAACACTGTCACAATGATATACAACCCCAATTCCATAAGAGTTTGAACGTTGTGTTGAATATAAATAAATAAATAAATACATAAATAAATAAATAAATGCTATACTTCTCAAATCATACAAGCAATATATTTATTTGAAAATAGTCCAAGGACAACATTGACACTGGATGTTTTAATTGTGGTATGGAATATCTGCGGTCATTTCAAATTTGAGGTCAGCAACATGTCTCAAAAAGGTTGGGACGGTGTCAATAAAAGGCAGGACAGCACACCGGCCATTTTAGCATGGTTAGTAGACTGTATTTCCATACAGCGAGGTACAGCCTCTATTAATAGACAGTTTAGCTTCAACTGCCGCCTGTTGACGCTGTGGAATAAAGCTGCATGTTGCAAGTCACAAAAACTTCTGGTACAATAAGTGAAAAAAAAACACTTGCACAATGATATACAACCCCAATTCCATAAGAGTTTGAACGTTGTGTTGAATATAAATAAATAAATACATAAATAAATAAATAAATGCTATACTTCTCAAATCATACAAGCAATATATTTATTTGAAAATAGTCCAAGGACAACATTGACACTGGATGTTTTAATTGTGGTATGGAATATCTGCGGTCATTTCAAATTTGAGGTCAGCAACATGTTTCAAAAAGGTTGGGACGGTGTCAATAAAAGGCAGGACAGCACACCGGCCATTTTAGCATCTGGTTGCCCATATGATGGAGCCATACTGTCGGAATTTTGTGTAGAATGCCGTTTGCCCTAATTATCTGGTAATATTTAAGGTCTACCCTCAAAATATAATGTCTGAGTGGCATCTTTTGCTGTTCAAATATGTATATATCATTCTGCATTACTATTACTACTAAGGCACTACTGAGGAAAAAAATAATTAATCATAATTTATATAAAACTATAGGCCTATAGAAAATATAAATAATATAAAAATGTTGCTGTAAATAACTGTGAACCATGTGTTAATTTCACTAAGTTGAATGATGTTATATCCATACACAACTCTCAACAAGCTGGTTGACAAATAGCCTATCTCATTGTTTGAAGAAAACACCATACCATTATTGTATTGTAATATTTAATAATGATAATGTAATAAAAACATTTAAAAATAAAAATAACAAAAAAAATATAGCCAGAATAAGAAATTCTGATGTCTCATTTGAAGACTTCCCCCTTCAGAGTTTATCCCAGGTCTTGCTGAACTCGCTGAAATGAAAAAAGCACAGTTTTAGAATAATAGATATCATTTGGTATGGCCCTAAAATAAATATCTGAAAAATTAAGCACAGACCTTGCAAGTGTTCAGTCCGTAACGCTGGCGATGATATTCTTCTAGGTCCTTTAGTCTCTGCTTTTTTTCATCGTATTTTGCCCTTTTAGTCTCCGCTTCTTTCGCCCTCTTCTTCTCCTTTCTCTCTGCCTTGTCGCTCTCCCACTTCTGCCAGGCGTCTTCCAATTTCAGCCATCCGCTTTGTTTATCTTTCAGTTCCTCCCGTTTCTCCCTCTCTCTCTCCGCTCGGGAAATCGGATATTTATAATACCCTAAGCAAACAGAATGAAATAATTTGTTAGTTAAAAAACAACATTGACGTAGGCTACTACTTGCAGACTATTTCATCAGGGATGCATAATAAAAATATGCTGAGGTACGGTGAGATAATTATGATGGATATCTTACATGGCTGATATACTTTGTTTCCCTTCTCCTTTTCTTTCACATGTGTCTTCTCAATTTTTTTCTGGTAGTACTTTTTGAGTTTTTTGTTCACCCATCCAAAAACCTTACTTCTCACACTCTTGTCCTTTTTTTCCTCGCCCTCTGCTCCTGCATCATTCTCTAAGTTTGTAGCATTTAGCTCTTCTTGCTTTTCTATTCCTCCTCTCCCCTGGCTCTTGGCCTTCATCCCTTTGTTTCGGAGTCCTTCTTCTCTCCGTCTCATTAGGTCCTTCAGCTCAGTTGTTTGCATCTCTGCTTCTTGATTTGGCTTCTTGACTTTGCTGCTAAACTCCCACCCTTCTTCACTTGTATTGTTCTCTATCATTATCTTTTCTTTACATTTTCTAAGAACATCTCCTAGACAGCCATCAAGCTGCCCAAGTCTCTCCACATTTTGCCTTTCCTTCTCTCGCTGTATTCTCCCGTCTCTCTTGTTTTTCTTTATCTTCATCTGTCCTTCATTTTCATCCACAAACTGCTGGAAGTCTACCAGGTTCTCCCTCTCTTTTTCCACTACCTCCTGCTCAACTGTCTCCAGCCAGTCCTGCCCCTCATTTTGCAGGCTCTTTGTTTTCTGTTTATTCACCTTTCTCAGTCTTTCCTCTTCAGTGTATTTCTTCCTTTCCTTTCTTTCCACTTTCATCCATTTTTCATCATCGTCACTTGCCATTTCCTGCTTCTCTGTCAGCTTCAAGAGCTCTTGTTCTCGGTGTTGAGCTTCTTGTAGCTCTCTGCTCAGCTCTCTTGTCCTCTTCTTCCATTCCTTCTCCCTTTTCTCGTGAAGTTCTCTCCATCTTTCCTCCTTTCTGTTCTTCTCCATCTCTCTGTCCATCTCAAATTTTTGCTCCATTCTCTTCCTCTGCTCCTGCATCTCCCGCCATCTCTCATATTCCCTCTGCATTTGTCTCTGTCGCTCATTTTCTACCTTCCTCTCCACGTTCTTTATTTCCTCTTTCATAGAGCGCTCTCTGTACATCTCTTTCTCTGCCTCTCTTGCCTCTCTGTCCATCTCTTGCCATTCCATTTGGGCATCCAGACGTCTCCGTGCCTCTTTCTTCATGGTAGCATGTCTTAGTGTCTCCATTACATGTTCCTGCTCCTGATTGATCAGCGCCATCAGCTCTTCCTCCCTTTTCTGGGCCGTCGATCTTTCGTTTTGGAGCTTGTGCTCCAACTCTTTCGTCTTTGTCTCCCACTCTAGTTTACATTTCATTTCCAGCTCTCGCAGTCTCTCCTCGTGTTGCCTTTGTGCCGTCTCTCTCTCCATGGCAAACATGAGCTCCATTTCCTTAAGCTGCATCTCCAGCTGGTGCTGCCTATCTTGCCTTTCTCTTTCGAGATGTTTCTCCTTCTCTTCCATGCTCCTCATTCTTTCCTCTAGCTCTTTCTCGAGCATCCTCTGCCTGTTGTGCATTTCTTCCTCCATGTCTTTCATCATCTGTTCCTCCTTTCTGCTCTCTTTCAGGGCATCCATTTTCTTGGTCCACTCTACCTCCTTCTGTCGTTTCCTCTCCATCCCTCTAATTCTCTCCAGCTCTGCCATTCTCAGCTCATGGATTTCCATTTCTTCACATCTCTCCATCTCTCTCATTCTGGGCTGATGTCTTTCAACATCATCCAGTCTCTTCATTTTTTTCATCCATTTTTCATGTCGCTCAATGTTTTCTTGCCTTTCCATATCTCGCCGTGCCTCCAAAACAGCAATTTCATATTCCCTTGTCATAATCTCTCTATCCTCCATGGTGAGATTGGTTGCTACTGCCGGCCAGCCACTTCTCTTTAGGCTTGACTGTAATTAAAAATAAATACTTGAATGAAATTCAGTAAAATGTCTCTACAGCCATGTAATCTCTAGTGTTAACAACAAGACAATATGCAACACATATGACATTCTCAAGGGCCAACGGCGTCCATTTGCAATGCTAACATTAAATGACTAGTGTTCTTGTCTCATCTGTGTCACTCATAGTCTTTGTCTTGTGCTTTCTTGACGTGTAAATTGAACGTTACCTCCAGTTTCTGGAGTCTCTGCAACTCCTTAATCTCCTCCCTGGTCAGGCGCCAGTTCTGCAGAGTCACAGTGTTGTTGATACACTCTACTTGTTTGCAGAGTGTCTCACTGCTCCTCATTTGCACTGGGTCCTGTTGGTCCATGTTGGACCCCTTTTCCCTTCTGCCTTACAGTCTCCGCTGATGGAAAGAAATTGTCAAACTATGAATATCAGCCAAAACAAATGATTATTTGTTCACACTTTACTTAGCTAAAGTTCCACATACATTTCCATCAGTCATGTCTCTAATAATTACCCCAAAATAGCACATATCACTTCTGCTTATTGATATCCACTGCCTAACTGTCTGTTGCGAATCAAAGAAAAGTTACTGATAGTTCACTAGTGACTTCACGAGCTGCACCTGCCTTCCTAGACTCAAGCCTTATGGCCCGTAGATGTGGATACAACTTTAACAATAGGTTATATACAGCATTTAAAAAAGGCCAAAAGACATTTTCCAAATATAAACTTGAATTTACAAGACTACCTACCTGTTAGGCGTCAACGTAACCCTCAAATAAGATTAAGTGCTCAGTACCAAAAAACACGTGTGCAGTCCGTACGGCCAAATCAGAAATGAATCTTTTACCTACAGATTTGTCTTGGGTGATCTTCGAACCATGGTTACCATTATTAGGTCGCTTACTATTACGTATGTGGAATTCGCCTTTCCACGTCATCCAAATTAGGCTACGTTCTTCTGTCACCCACCCCATAGCATTAAAGTTATCTTGTAAGAGAACTATTATATTATTAGCGAGCTAAACACGCATTGTTGTTGTTGATGTTGTTTGAAGCTTTTTTATGTAGGCTAGATACAGAAATCTAAACCCTAAATCTAAAGAATACTCTGCCTTGTGTATATTCTAGCCTATTTATGGTCTCCTTAGACCTACAAATTTTGCGCAGTTCTACATAGGTCACATTAGTAGAATTAATGCACCATGTGGCATTTGTTCATTCATTCATAACCACGTGCTGGCTTTGTTTTAACAAATGAAAACACAGGCACAAAACCTACGGAACCACAGACTTGTGTTTTATACATGAGAGATTCGGGTCCATCCATACTTTCACAGTTACATCAGTTGGGTTTTAAGTGCCTCTGAAATGTTGCTTTGAAGACGGGTGCAATACCCATCCGCTCAAATGCGTACAAGGACGCCTACATGCACCAGTGGGTAAAATGGTTCAGGAAATGATTTAAACGACCTCATTCAAACTTCCCACTTACTTCAAACAGTAGGTCATCAGCCTAGTAACACTTAAGAGTAGCGTAGTCTAATAAAACATTTATTAATCTTTGAAATAATACGTATATTCTACTATGGCCAAGTACGATAGGCTATATGTAGCGATTGGAGTCGTGTGTGACTTATATCACAGCCTATATGCCCGTTATAGCCTAAGCCCGACCATCCTACCAATGTAGCTTTGCAATTTAGAAATAAACGGCAAGACACCAAGGTAATCAGATCATCTGAATTAATGTCGATCGCTGCCAAAGATTTACCCTGGAATGTGTGTGGGGACATAGACAGAGGCGTGTCAATGGATGTCGCATGCCCGTAAGAGAGAGATAAACGATCATGATATCGCTTATCCCCAATCACGCTGTGATCTATAATTGCTTCATTACTTAAGGGCATGGGCAGATGTAGGCTAATTTCCGCGTGAATAAATAGCGTTTTTAATTGGGCCCTAAAGTCTTCCCAATGGCGATGTCCCCTATCTGGGCCAAGAACCATTTGTCTCTTCTGGTGTCTGAGGCAACCTATCCTATACTATTAATTTGATTTCCATTATCTTGGCAATCAGCATCCACACAATAATGCAGCACAGCATAATATAGTAAAAAATGAAGACACAATTCAGATCATTTTAAAAACAGGATAAGAATATATTTTATACACTTAATACTCATACAATGATTAAGTTTCAAAACTGGACAAAGTGTCAGTAATATATACGTTATGGTCATCATAAGTCATAAATCACAGTTCTTCACTGAATACTGTCGTCCAACATTACAAAGGTTTCTGGATAAACTCTTTCTCCATGCCAGACTGTGAGGCAGTGTTGAGCAGCGGGTCGGACGGCAGCAGACTGGGCCGTGTGTGGGGGGTGTAGCGGAGGTGGGGGCACAGTACTGCTAATGAGTTGGGCTGGGTGGGGTGGCACAGTATTGCTAGTGGGTTTGGTTGGGGAGTTGTGAGGGTGGACGGCACAGTACTGTTGATGAGTTTTGGTTGAGTTCACAGGACTGAGGAGGTCAGCTGATCTTCACTGGGGTCAAGGGTGTGAGAGAAGGCATACATACACCTACCACACACACACACGCGCGCACACACACACACACACACACACACACACACACACACACACACACACACACACACACACACACACACACACACATGTGCGTATATCCACTTTCAAACTATACATTTGCACCCTTCATGGCTACATGACATCCATACAATTACACAAAAACATAAAGATATTCACTCTCTGCCCACACACACACACACACATGCACACACACACATTCCTTTAAACTCTCACGCCCTTTCCCCCTGTTCTCCAGCAAAAAAAGGCTCAGTTTGATAACCTTCCTCTCGGGTCACAGTCTAGGTTCCTCGAAGACGATTGGCTGACACAGCCAGTGAGTGAGTGGTATCCATGGTGATCTCTCCATGGTGAGTCTTTTGCTCTTAGACATCTCTTCGGAGTCCACGGAGATCTATGGTCACATTATCAGAAGTTTCTTCCTCTTCTTTCCAGTCACGTCAAATTAGGAAGCGATGTGGACGTAAAAAATAAAGCACAGTAGGCTCGGAGCAGTTCGGATGTACAAAATAATGCACAGCAGGAGAAGTTAAAAGGTACTGGAGTCGCTGTCTGGTAGCCCTGGGATGACACTAGCAACAGCAGCAGAGAGTCCAGCAAGGACAGGTGGTAAACACACTAGAGGGGGGCTAGGAGAGAGGTGGGAGAGAACTAGAAGAAGAGTACTCAGGCCAATTTACACCTTAGGCGATTAGTGTCACTCGACACTTAAGTTGTCGACAGATGTCACAGCACTAGAGGCTTTTATAGTTCTGCACTAGCGATAAAAATCCGTTATGAAATGGAAGACTTTTTCAAACCCATTCGAGCAAGGATGCATGATGTGTGTGATCAAAGCAACACTCCAGAACGCAGACCTTTGAGTTTCTATCCAATCAGTGTAGGCGAAAACGTATGTGCTGTTTAAATTTTTTCACGTACGCAACAAGCTCTGTGACACACTAGCAAACAGAAATTCTGTGACCTGGACTATAACTTAGCCTTGAGAGAGAGAGAGAGGGGGGGGGGGGGGGGGGTGCAATTAAAAGAAGTGGTTTCTTCAGTTCTTCCACTTGGCTGAGGAAATGTATCCATTAAAAGCGCACACTTTAGTGAATGAATGGAACACATATATATTGATTAAAATCAGCCTATTTGGTGAATGAAGGAAAAAAGATGTATCAATTAAAAGCCGCCAATTTAGTAAATGACTTGAACAAATGTGTATTGATTACAAGCAGCGGGTACAGTGAATCAAGGGAACAGATTTGTGTTGAGTGAAAGCAGTAGAGAGAGAGAGCGAGAGAGAGTGAAAGAAAGAAAGAAAGAGAGAGAGAGATAACGGGAGAGCGGGAGAGAGACGAAACGGCAGAGGGGATGAGAAGGAAAAGCTGATATTTTGTTCTTTAAAGAAAAAAAGGGGGGGGGGGGTGCTAGGAGAAGTCCCAGAGGCCATCTGGGGTCTCCTCAGTGGGGGAGGGGGTGTGGGAGGACGGAGTGGTGGGGCAGGAAGGGGGGGTCTCGGGGGGGCTGGACAGGGGCAGCGCTGGGTACATCAGACCGAGGAAGGAGTCCCTGGTGTGCCTCTTCACCTGGGACAGAAAGACAGACAGAGAGAGACACACACACAGAAAAAGTTAGTAACAAAAAATCCTGTGATATCAGTAGAATCAGAATCAGAAGTAATCATAATCATTGTGAACACACCTGCTTGAAGAAGGCGTGACCCAGGAGAATAGAAGCTGAGGGTCTGTGTCCAACAACAAACATAAACTGTTATCCAAATTACAGTCTTTTTATCTCTCATGTACATTTCCAAATCCCTGTTACAATCGCATTGTATCCATTGTTACAAAGCTTGCAATAAAATCCTTAATAAGTGAGTTTTATAAGTAAAACTCATGTAGGCTAGTCTGCGTTGTTCACAGATGAAAAGCAAGGTGTGTGTGTGTTAATAATTAAAAATGATAGCGTATGTGCTTAAATGTTTCACTGTCACTTAGGTATTTCTAAGTGTTGCTCTGCTATATAAATATATAATAATATGAGCATTAACATGTTACATGTCATTAAAAACAGTCAAGGCTGTATGTTCATCATATGTCACAGGCTATGAACTGTACGCTATGTCTGTGTGGGTGTGTGTGTGTGTGTGTGTGTGTGTGTGTGTGTGCGTGCGTAGCCTATCACCTGTGTTCAGGCCGCTGCTGCAGACACAGTTGCACCAGGTTGTGGAGGGTGGCCGAGTGGTTTTTGGGTCCGGGACTCTGAGGTCTCTCCGCGGTGGTGGCCCGGGTCAGGCTGCCGGTGGCCACGCTCTCCCCGATCCCCGAGTCCACCCCAGACCGCGACAGCTTCAGCCCCCCCAGCTCCCCCAGGGGCACGTCCAGCAGGCAGCAGTGGGAGCCTCTAAGCTTCTGCAGCAGCATCTGCACAGAAAGGGCAATTCGCTTTGCTTTAGCTACACAGGAAGGGGAATTAGCCTTAGTGTAAGGTCTTCCTGTGCAGTCCAGCACAGGAAGGGGAATTAGCCTTAGTGTAAGGTCTTCCTGTGCAGTCCAGACCCAGTCTTGAACCCGCAACCTCAGAGCAACTCCGGTATGGTGGACAGACGTGCTACCAAGTGAGCTAAAAGCTGGGCTACTAGCTCAGTCAGTAGCTGTCCTTTTTTTAGGTATTGGGAGGGAGGTTTACTAATGTTTTATGCCAAGCTGTGCTAGCTGGCATCTGTTACACACACACACACCCCTAAACCTTACTCCCATATGGGTCACAGCACCACTGTAACCAAGGTCTTCCTGCACAGTCCAGACCCAGTCTCAAACCCGCAACCTCATAGCAACTCTGGTATGGGAGACAGACACGCTACCAAGTGAGCTAAAAGCCAGGCTACTAGCTCAGTCAGTAGCCATCCTTTTTTTTTTTTTTGAGGTGGCGGGAAGGAGGTTTACTAATGTTCTATGCCGAGCTGTGCTAGCTGGCATCTTTTACATTAGGTTTACAGGAAGGGGAATTAACCAAGCTTTTAGCTTCACAGAAAAGGAAATTACAGTGTGTTCCATTCATCTCGGAGACCAAGATAAGTAAAGCGAAAACCAAGTTTTGCAATAGAAGAGATAAACTTGGATTAGCTTTGGTCATTCGTCAACTACTAGCCAATTTTAGCAGCACCACTTGATAAACAACACACACAAACATTATTATGACCGCCGCTAGCGAAGCTAGCGAAAGCGGTCATATTGGAGTTGCTGTAAAATTTTTCCCTTTTTTTTTTTTTTTTTTTTTTTTTAAATTTAATTTTTTTTTTCCACCGATTTTTCGTCAACGATTCCCGGGACACTGAAACTCGGGGAGACATGAATGTTTGTAGGCATGTAGCCCAAGAAGTTTGTGAGCGAATAACGCCTTTTGGTCCCCCAGGGCCACCCCCCCGCTGTGCCAGTGTCCGTTAAAGAGGGGGAGACCGGCAAAAGTTTTTGCTGAATAACTCAATGAACGTTTCACCCAACAACATGAAATTTTTGTGATATGTCGGTGTTACAGAGACGTATCGACCCAGCCCATAAACTCTCACTTGAAGCATAGCGCCACCTAGTGATAAGGGTAAATGCAAAAATTGGGATTTTGAGTTGCCAATATCTTGGACCGAGAAGGTGGGAACTGCGCAAAATACGTCATGCACGATCACCACAAAGACCTCTAACACCACAGAACATGCCATAAAATTTGGTCCATAGGGGGCGCTGTAATTGTAGAAAAAGTCATTTTGCCTATTATCTAGACAATGCTTACGTTTACAACATTTTTTTTTTATCGTGAAATCTATTGACCCTCCCGCATTGAAAACACTGGTCGACGCCCACTTCCAACGAAAAAAAAATCCGTGAAATTTTAATATTGCGAAAACGAATCTGAACGAACTCGTCATAGGCCGTTCATGTGAATCTCACCAAATTTGGTATATGTCATCTACAGACAATGCTGACAAAAAGTTATCAAAGGATTTATCTTGAGATAAACCGTTCCGAAGTTACACGTCAATGAACATTTAACACGTAGCTTAAAAATCTTCAAATGGCCGTATCTTGGCTAATAATTGCTCAAATTTGGTCAAAGTTGACATTCCATCTCTAAATAGATTTCTTTTCATGTGTACTAAATTTTGTGACATTTCGTCATAGGGGGCGATGTTTATTGGCGAAGCTAGGTGTCAAAAAACAGTTTTTGTTAAATAACTCACCAACAATTTTGCCGAAGACAACGATTTTGCGTTAGTATGTCGGTGTTACAGAGATGTATCGACCCAGCCATTAAACGCTCACTTGAAGCGTAGCGCCACCTAGTGATATGGGTAAATGCAAAAATTGGGATTTTGAGTTGCCAATATCTTGGACCGAGAAGGTGGGAACTGCGCAAAATATGTCATGCACAATCACCACAAAGACCTCTAACACCACAGAACATGCCATAAAATTTGGTCCATAGGGGGCGCTGTAATTGTAGAAAATGTCATTTTGCCTATTATCTAGACAATGCTTATGTTTACAACAATTTTTTTTTTATCGTGAAATCTATTGACCCTCACGCATTGAAAACACTGGTCAACGCCCACTTCCAACGAAAACAATTTCCGTGAAATTTTAATATTGCGAAAACGGATTTGAACGAACTCATCATAGGCCGTTCATGTGAATCTCACCAAATTTGGTATATGTCATCTACAGACAATGCTGACAAAAAGTTATCAAAGGATTTATCTTGAGATAAACCGTTCCGAAGTTACACGTCAATGAACATTTAACACGTAGCTTAAAAATCTTCAAATGGCCGTATCTTGGCTTTTAATTTCTCAAATTTGGTCAAAGTTGACATGCCATCTCTAAACAGCTTTCTATTTATGTGTACTAAATTTTGTGACATTTCGTCATAGAGGGCGATGTTTATTGGCGAAGCTAGGTGTCAAAAAACAGTTTTTGTTAAATAACTTGTCAACAATTTTGCCCAAGACAACGATTTTGTGTTAGTATGTCGGTGTTACAGAGATGTATCGACCCAGCCCATAAACTCTCACTTGAAGAATAGCGCCACCTAGTGATATGAGTAAATGTAAAAATTGGGATTTTGAGTTGCCAATATCTTTGACCGAGAAGGTGGGAACTGCACAAAATACGTCATGCACGATCACAACAAAGACCTCTAACACCACAGAACATGCCATAAAATGTAGTCCATAGGGGGCGCTGTAATTGTAGAAAATGTCATTTTGCCTATTATCTAGAGAATGCTTATGTTTACAACAATTTCTTTTTTATCGTGAAATCTATTGACCCTTGCGCATTGAAAACACTGATTGACGCCCACTTCCAACGAAAACAATTTCCGTGAAATTTTAATATTGCGAAAACGAATCTGAACGAACTCGTCATAGGCCGTTCATGTGAATCTCACCAAATTTGGTATATGTCATCTACAGACAATGCTGACAAAAAGTTATCAAAGGATTTATCTTGAGATAAACCGTTCCAAAGTTATACGTCAATGACCATTTAACACGTAGCTTAAAAATCTTTAAATGGCCGTATCTTGGCTTTTAATTGCTCAAATTTGGTCAAAGTTGACATGCTATCTCTAAACAGCTTTCTTTTTATGTGTACTAAATTTTGTGACATTTCGTCATAGGGGGCGATGTTTATTGGCGAAGCTAGGTGTCAAAAAACAGTTTTTGTTAAAAAACTTATCAACAATTTTGCCCAAGACAACGATTTTGTGTTAGTATGTTGGTGTTACAGAGACGTATCGACCCAGCCCATAAACTCTCACTTGAAGCATAGCGCCACCTAGTGATAAGGGTAAATGCAAAAATTAGGATTTTGAGTTGCTAATATCTTGGACCGAGAAGGTGGGAACTGCGCAAAATACGTCATGCACGATCACCACAAAGACCTCTAACACCACAGAACATGCCATAAAATTTGGTCCATAGGGGGCGCTGTAATTGTAGAAAATGTCATTTTGCCTATTATCTAGAGAATGCTTACGTTTACAACAATTTTTTTTTTATCATGAAATCTGTTGACCCTCACGCATTGAAAACACTGGTCGACGCCCACTTCCAACGAGAACAATTTCCGTGAAATTTTAATATTGCGAAAACGAATCTGAACGAACTCGTCATACGCCGTTCATGTGAATCTCACCAAATTTGGTATATGTCATCTACAGACAATTCTGACAAAAAGTTATCAAAGGATTTATCTTGAGATAAACCGTTCCGAAGTTACACGTCAATGAACATTTAACACATAGCTTAAAATTCTTCAAATGGCCGTATCTTGGCTTTTAATTGCTCAAATTTGGTCAAAGTTGACATGCCATATCTAAACATCTTTCTTTTCATGTGTACTAAATTTTGTGACATTTCGTCATACGGGGCGATGTTTATCGCCGAAGCTAGGTGTTGAAAAACAGTTTTTGTTAAATAACTCGTCAACAATTTTGCCCAAGACAACGATTTTGTGTTAGTATGTAGGTGTTACAGAGGCATATTGACCCAGCCCATAAACTCTCACTTGAAGCATAGCGCCACCTAGTGATAAGGGTAAATGCAAAAATTGGGATTTTGAGTTGCCAATATCTTGGACAGAGAAGGTGGGAACTGCACAAAATACATCATGCACGATCACCACAAAGACCTCTAACACCACAGAACATGCCATAAAATTTGCTCCATAGGGGGCGCTGTAATTGTACAAAATCTCATTTTGCCGATTCCTTGCCTTCACAAATCAGTCCTACACACTACACATTCAAAACCCACATCCATGCCCACTTCCAGGAAATCATTTCCACAGGAATTCTCACCTCACAACACTGCTCTACCACACACTCATCACACCAACAGGTCCCACATTTCAATATACTGCGGCGGTCATACCATGTACCGCTATGCGGTACATCTAGTTTCTACCCCCACTAGCTGCTGTGCTTCATGACATTAGCTGTCTCAGTGACATCTGGCACAGGCACAGGAGCACACACACACACACACACACACATACACACACACACACACACACACACACACACACACACACACACACACACACACACACACACACACACACACACACACACAGACTTATCCTGGCTCCTTACACAATGGGGGGCATGTCCTGAAAAGACAAGAAGACAATGACACACACACACACACACACACACACACACACACACACACACACACACACACACACACACACACACCACACCCCTGTGCTGGCTCCTTACCAGAGTCGGGGGCATGTTCTGATAGGGCACTCTGCCACTGACCAGCTCACAGGCCACCATGCCCAGGCTGTAGATGTCCGACTTCACGCCGTAACCATGGAGATCCTAAAGAGGAGCAGGAAGCAGAGAGGCTATAGACTAAACAGTTGGATACATTGTAGCGCTATGTGTGTGTGTGTGCGCGCACTACCTCTGTTTTCTGCTTTTACCCAGCAGTTTTCTGGGGAATCCTACGAGAGTTCAGGTGTTGCTGAGCCAGGGCATTGTCAGTCTGTGTGTGGACCTAATTGAGAGTAGTAGTAAAAGGCTGTGTGTGTGTGTGTGTGTGTCTGTGTGTGTGTGTGTGTGTGTACGTGTGTGCGTGTCTGTGTGTTTGTTACCCTGTTGTAGTAGCACAGGGCTCAGCCTGTTCAGGATAGTGTGGGGCTGTATGTGTGTGTGTGTGTGTGTGTGTGTATAGGGCTGGGCGATATGGCTGAAATCTGTATCACGATATAAGTGTTTCATATCGGTCGATATCGATAATTATTGAAACATTGTGTGACCTATTTAAAGTAACAGGAGGGAAAAATCTATTCATTTTTATTTTTTTGACTTAACCTTCCTCTGACAGGCAATAAGCATTCAGGCAAAATGACTGTCAAAACACGTTCAATGTTACGATCACAATGAAAACTGAGTGATCCGAGAAAGCTCCGGCTGTCTGAACAGTGTGAACACATTAGGATAAGTGGTTTTGATAAAGTGGTATTGTATCATTGAAAATATATCGATATGGCGATATAGTGTCAAATACATATCGATATAAATATTACGATACGATATTACGATAATATCGATATATCGCCCAGCCCTATGTGTGTATGTATGTATTATTGTATGTATGTATGTATGTATGTATGTATGTATGTATGTATGTATGTATGTATGTATGTATGAGTGTGTGTGTGTGTGTGTGTGTGTGTGTGTATGTATGTATGTATGTATGAGTGTGTGTGTGGTACCTGTCGAAGCAGCTCAGGGCTAAGCCAAGGCAGGAGGGCAGGGCTGTGCTGGGGCATGTCAAACACGGCCTTGACCCGCTTGCCCTCCCGCATCATGCTGTACACACTGTGCAGCCCCGACAGACACACACGGCCCTCCGCAGACAACAGGATATGACTCGCCTTCACTCCTCTGGAAACAGCACAGAGAGGAGGAGAGAAGAGGAAAGAAGAGAGGAGAAGAGAAGAGAAGACAGATGAAAGGAGAGAAAAGAAGAAGCCAAGAGGTGACATAAGAAGAGGAGAACACCAGATTTAGGTTGAAAAAAAAAAAGAATACATCTGCAATTTTCTTCATCTAAAATCAGCCTATTCCCCACGAAAGTGGAGTGTTCCTTTAAATGTCTCACCTGTGCAGGTAACCCCTGTGGTATAAGTAGTTGTCTCACCTGTACAGGTAAGCCCTATGGCAGGAGTAAGTGTCTCATCTGTACAGGTAGCCCTATGGAAGGTGTAGTTGTCTCACATGTACAGGTAAGCCCTATGGTAGGTGTATGGAAGGAACCTGGACCCTGTACAGGTAAGCCCTATGGAAGGTGTAGGTGTCTCACCTGTACAGGCAAGTCCTATGGAGGAGGTAGTTGTCTCACCTGTCCACATAAGCCCTATGGCAGGTGTGGTTGTGTCACCTATACAAGTAAACCCTATGGAAGGTGAAGGTGTCTCACCTGTACAGGTAAGCCATATGGCAGGGGTAAGTGTCGCACCTGTGCAGGTAAACCCTATTAAAGGTGAAGGTGTCTCACCTGTACAGGTAAGCCATATGGCAGGAGTAAGTGTCGCACCTGTGCAGGTAAACCCTATGGAAGGTGAAGGTGTCTCACCTGTACAGGTACGCCATATGGCAGGGGTAAGTGTCGCACCTGTGCAGGTAAACCCTATGGAAGGTGACGGTGTCTCACCTGTGCACGTAGCCCATGTCATGCAGGTACTCTAGGGCTCGCAGGACCCCGTAGAGCAGGTACGCAATCAGAGACTCACTCATCCCGTCAGGGAAGTAGGACCTGAGCAGCGACTCAGCTGAACCTGGACACACACACACACACAGACAAACACACACACACAAACGCTGATTTCCTATGAGACCAATTTTAGCTCTGTTGTATTGCAACTGAAGGTGAAGATCAGACTGTTTCGTTTTTCTTTTTTTACAGACAAACACACACACACAGAATATGCATGTTGGAAGAGCCCAGAGCAGAACAGGGCAGTACAGCGAGGAAGCCAGTGCCATAGAGAGAGTCAGGTAACAGAGAGTGTCAGAATGTGACTAGCCAGTCAGAGTACTCTCTGCAGGTGTTTGTGTGAGTTGGTTTACCGTATTCCATGCGTGTATGTGAGGTTTGTTTTCCATAGTCTATAAGTGTGTGTGTGTGTGTATTGGTTTGCTGTAGTCCGTTAGTGTGTATAAGGCATTAGTTCATAAGTCCATAACTTTGTGAGTGTGTCTGTGTATGTGAGCATGTGTGTAGGTTCACAGTAACCCTCGAGTGTGTGTTTATGTCTGTATATGTGTCTGTGTATGTGTGTGTGTTGGTATACAGTAGTCCATAAGTGTGTGTGTATGTGTGTGTGTTGGTTTACAGTAGTCCTTGAGTGTGTGTGTATGTCTGTGTGTATGTCTGTGTGTGTGTATTGATTTACAGTGGTCCTTGAGTGTATGTGTGTGTGTTGTGTGTGTGTCTTGGTTTACCGTAGTCCATGAGTGTGTGTGTGTGTGTGTGTGTGTGTGTGTATGTGTGTGTCTTGGTTTACCGTAGTCCATGAGTGTGTGTGTGTGTGTGTATATGTGTGTGTCTTGGTTTACCGTAGTCCATAAGTGTGTGTGTGTATGTGTGTGTATATGTGTGTGTCTTGGTTTACCGTAGTCCATGAGTGTGTGTGTGTGTGTGTGTGTGTATGTGTGTGTCTTGGTTTACCGTAGTCCATGAGTGTGTGTGTATGTGTGTGTGTATATGTGTGTGTCTTGGTTTACCGTAGTCCTTGAGTGTGTGTGTGTGTGTGTATGTGTGTGTGTCTTGGTTTACCGTAGTCCATGAGCGGAGACAGCACCCAGAGCTGAGAGTTGGAGCTGAACACCAGACGAGACGTGAGCAGGTTGGCGTGACGGAAGAGACGAGACAACAGCAGCTCATTCTGACAACACACCGACATCATTAATCAACACACACATACACACACACACACACACACACACACACACAACCACACACACACACACACACACACACATACACACACACACACACAACCACACACACACACACCCACACACACACACACACACACACACACACACACACAAACACACACAACCACACACACACACAGTAATGTAAGTGCAGTCTGTCTGTGTGTGTGTGTGTGTGTGTGTACCAGCAGATGGAGCAGCTCCTCTTCCGTGCACTCGTCCAGGTTGGTGGTCTTCACGGCAACCAGACGGCCAGTTGGCTTGTGGCGCGCCATACTCACACAGCTCAGGTTATTGAACCCCCTTCCTAATAATACACACACACACACACACACACACACACACACACACACATACACATACAGTTTTAGAAAGATTTATTGAGTAAGCAAAAAGCGATAGTATAGTTATTGCCAAAAATCAGGAAGGACAGAGGAAGGACAAGGAAAGAGAGACAGACAGAGAGAGAGAGAGAAAGAGAGAGAGAGAAAGAAAGGAATAGAGATAGAGCGAGGGAGAAAAATATACAGATGGAGAAAGAGAGAGGGAGAGAGAGATTCTTACCCAGTTCCGACAGCAGTTGGTAGTGGACAGGGTCAGCAGACAGCAATGAGAGGTCATCCTTACTCCCTGACACAGAACACACTGGAACATCACTGCTCTGGGGAGGAAACACACACACACACACACACACACACACACACAGAAATGCCCACATGGACAGAAAGACACACACACAAAATGCCCACACACAGACACACACACACATACACAGACACACACACAAACAAAATGCCCACACAGACACACACACATACACAGTGTTAAAAGCTTAGAAATCCCAAACAGTAGCACTAAAGCAGCACTAAAACCAAAGCAGCTGCCATTTGTAAATGTCACTGATTCCCATCACTGCCCCTGAGATACACTTCCAGTCTCTGCCACATGGGAGCGATGTGGGGCCAGCTCCTATGGAGTGAGTGCATGTAAGCAGCATGAGGTGCAGTGGAGCTTGTCCAGCAGGAGGCGCTGTGGTGGGGCATGCATAGCTGGGGGGCTGCATGTGAACACGGGGCTGGTGGAGTGGATGTGGGTGGGCTGCTTGTCTAAGCACATGTTCCAGTGGATGAAGATGAGGGGCTGAGGGGCAGCGTGTGTCCCTGACCTGGGATCAGATTTCTGCTGCTGCAGTTCCAACCTTGACAGCTGCGACCCTACAGGCAGAGCTGTTTCTGGCACAGCAGCAAACAGCACAGAGGACACACGAGGAGAAAGCACTGACGCTAACGCTACCACTGAGGGAGCAAGAAGGGGCTCTGCAGGGACTCCGGCAACCAGAACGTCCTCGCACAGCATCCGAGAATGGGGACGATGAGGTACAAAAATCATGCCAAACCTGCGCTAAATCCTATCCAAACATGCGCCAAATTCTATCCAAACCTGTGGCAAAACCATGCTGAGCCTGGGAAAAAATCTGTACTGCCTCGGCACACATACGGCTGTAGAATGACTAATAAAGACCACTAAGAAACACATTTATATGTTGTGCCAATCTTCTGGTAGTGGCCCACTATGACAAGGAGCTCTGAATAAAAACCATTGTGACATTCCCAAGGATGACCACTGGTCAAGTGATTCTAATGTGGGATGATTGTAACTATGGCTACATGGCCATCCTTCTATTTCAACACAACATTGCGCTCCAAGCAGCTGACTTGTCCCTGCACACATGCATGAATATACAATAGTCCTGTGAATTGGCATTTGGCAAAGAATGCTTAGCTAGACATGAGAATGTCATACATGTTATGCCATGTGAACTGAACCTGGGCTAACTAGTTTGGCCTCAGCTTTGCCAGTCGGTTCCCCAAATCAGTGGGGCATGTGGCCCAAAGTCAAGTCATAAAACTGGGTGATATAGACTGGTGGCCACCATAAACTACCGTGGGCTGTGGCATAGGTGCAGTGTCACATACAGTAAAGCGCATGGGCTGATTAGGGCTGAAGGTAAGCCAATTACAGTAATCCTGTCCTATATCACGCCCATGAGGAACAACCAGCCTGCCTAACGGCCCCAGTACACACAGACACACTTTCCAGGCAGTTTGTCTAATGCAGCACCATGGTGTTCACTTGTTTTTTTCTCTCTCTGCTCCAAATAGCCTCATCTGTGTGTGGGGTACAAAACAACGCCCCAACACACACACACACACACACACACACACACACACACACACACACACACATACTGAATCCCTCTGTTCTGTTCCCTTCCCCCAAACGCTCCTGGGAGCTGCCCTGACAACAATTTTCAGCTTGGCATACATTAGTAGTGTTGTCAGCTGTGGCAGAGAAAATGAAAACATCCTAACATAATTGAGCACTTGCATTGACAACAGCATACCAGTCTGATCTATGGAAGCACCCTTTAAAATGTTGAAATAGCTGACACAGACTGACAAGGTAGTCAAAACACTACCTCACAGTGTAAAGACTTAACAGAGATAGCCATTTTGGCAGCTACGCCACAGGCGAGAAGACAGCCTACTGACTGAAGGAGGTACTCATAACTGCCATCCAAAGTCTCTGACACTGGTGGGCCTCAAAGAGGTTACTGTAGGTCAAGTCACGGATTCCTATAAGCAATCGCATATCCAATGTTGTGAATCTGCCACTTTCACCTGTGAACCACACCAATTCTAAAGGTTTCATCTCTGCCCCACAATGTCATGTCCAGTCAGGTTTTGTTATGGAGCCATTTTAAAACCAGTTGTACTGTTCCTTAACTTTGCAGAGGAGTGTGCTGGATAAGGTTGTAATCTGCATTATGTTTTCGGGAACATACTGTCTAAGAGGTTCCTGTTTAGAATTCAGTACTGTTCAGGCCAAAAGTCAACCACAGAGCACCTCTATAACCATACACAACAAATGAGGCGAGGCAGGATGATCTGGAGGTGCATGGGTAATAGCTGAAGCAGAAAAAGAATTTGTTTGTTTGAAATGACTGGCTGGCTGAGTGGCTGGGTTAAAGTAATGCATTCTGGACTTGAAATAGTGATGTTTTTGGACAATGGGATAGTACGGTGTGGTACAGTGTCTTTTAGATTAGATTGTCCAAAAACGTCACTCAGCCAGTCAGCCGTTTCAAACAAGCCCAATAATAGCTGCTCTAGAGTCACTGGTGAAACCCCAGTGGTTGATGGGTGCTGCTGTTCTTCTGCATGGAAACACGGCTTGAAGACACGGCTTTAAAGGAACATGCCACAACTTTGGGAAATAAGCTTATTTGCTGTCTACCCCTGACTTCAGAGAATACAAACACTGATCTGCAATTGTGGGCAACGGTTCCCAGTCTGACACCCCAACTGTTAGCCTATCTTAGCATAATTTGACAAAGGGTTAGACATCCTAGCCTGTAGCTTCTACGCTAGCTGGGATACCTCTTTTCCAGTGAATTGGGCGTCAGTAATGCTGAGGTAGACAGACGGGGTAATCAATTGCACAAAAAAGAGAAGGATATGTAGAGTCTTTTATCTAACTCGGGGATAGGCAGCAACCCAGGTAATTTCGCCAAAAATGTTGCGCGTTCCTTTAAAGGTGACAGCGCACAGAGGGGACACAGCGCTCAAGGGTGTTACATGTCCTGCTACTCTAGGACCCATGGAATGACAGTGGACAGGACGACCTGTTTTTTGGAGGACAGCTATGGGACTGCACTACAAAAACACCAGGCTTTAGTCGAAGACTACACCTGACAGACAGGGGGCGCTGTTGCAAAGCAGTGCGACACAGAGAAGGGGCGCTGTTCTGTACTAACCAGGCATTGTTGGCTGACGTCCTCATACTGGTCCTCTATGTTGACTGGCTGGACCTGAGAGTGGGAGGTGATGCAGGAGCAGTCCTATTGGAGAGGAGGAGGAGGAGGAGGAGTGATGAGGAATGAGACACGCCCCTCAAAGGGGCTGAGTCCGGTGTGCTGGACACACCCAATGAGATGAGAGGGAGAAAACAATCTTTAAAACCAAGGTGCCTTCCTTGACTCTTCCAGATTGAAAATCTGAAAGAACTTTGGAACACCCACCATAAATGGTTGCATCTAAAACCATTCAGGGTTGTTCAGAAAGTGTTCCTCGTTGTATCGATAAGGCAAGGATCTTGGTTTCTCAGAGAGTGTGAACAGGGAGAGGGAGAGGCACACCATCCTCAGGAGGAAGAAGGCATGAGCGTGACGGGCTGCTTGATTACAGCCGGATCCGTTCACAGGGAGGACAGGAAGGATTAGCGGGAAGAAGCGACAGGGAGGAAGCCGGGCACAGATCTCATCCGGGTCTGAGGCCAGCCAGCTCCGGATCGGATCTGGGCCAGATGTGCCTTCCATCTGTCAGAGGTGGAAAACCCTCAGTCGGCAAATGGAGGAGGAATAGGCCATGAATTACCAGAGAAAAAAGAAAGAGCTGAGCTGACAGGGAATTAGAGAGAGGGAGCAAAAGAGAGAGAGAGAGAGATGGAAGGGGAGTTGGGGAGGGAGAAGGACGCTAATAGTGAACTACTACCCCCTCTCTCTAGAGAGGATTCAAGATTAATGGGGACATTACCCGGCTAATATGCTGGCTAGCACCAGCCTGGGGAGAAAATAGGGTGGACTATCTATGGGCAGAGTAATCTGGACTGACAAAAGTACCACTCACAAGTAAATCACATTTTTATGAGGACCACACGCGCACAGCGCTCGAGCACACGCACACAGTACAAGGTTATGCACAGTGCACAATAAACATGACGCCCTGAGGTGTAAATGTCAAGATGAAGAAATGTGAAAGAAAAGAGGCACATGCCAAGGCGGCTGTGTGTAGGTAGTGGACGGAGACATTACGCGCGGGTACTTACCAAGAACGACATGTGTCCCTCTTCGCGGCAACGGCTCTTCACGCGAGGGCATTTATCCGTTTCAAGAGATGCGCCTCTGAGGAGATAAAGCAGCGGAGAGAATTATCACTGAGAGCGAGAGATGAAGAGGGACCAGGTCGTGTTTGTGTCTGTGAATGAGAGAGAGAAAGAGAGAGACGTGCGCATGAACAGACACACACACACACACACACACACACACGCACACACATAAATCATGGCAGCTTCAGCTCCTGTTTCCTTGTTATTCCCCCCGGGCATCCCCCGTCTCTGGCACGACGTCTACCGTCGGACAGGCAGGAGGGCGACAGCGTCTCTTACCTGGCTGCAAGTGCAGAATACTGGGATTCGCTGCGTATTTCTTCTATTCTTCATTGGCGCCCCGACAGTGCTGCTCTGTCCGTCTCCTTTGAGGCAAAAATGATTAATAGGGGATAATAAAACTACTTAGAACTAAGCAGCAGGAGGCGTCATCGTAATATCCATTTGACGCCACTATCTATGTCTTAACCAACTGCGGACGAAAAACAATGGAAAAAGCTCCTCTGAAAGAAGGTTGTTTGAAAACTATACCTATTTTAAACAGCACACATCCATGATAGTATTACTATGTTAATCTGCTTATTCTTTGTACTAATATCTATCACCCTATAATTAATTTATTTCGGGTTGTCTCAGAGTGTTCCGCGCATCCCTGTTCCCTGCCAGATAGCATAGCCAAAACATTGCTTCTAAACCCTAGCTCGTCTCCGTGCGCATAAACGGGCGCATTTCTCTGTGAATGGATGTCCGAGGCTGGCGCGGGAGCGCGTTCTCATTTAATTCCAGCACAAGGGCGCAAAGAATGGACCCTTTGACCGTGAACCGTTATTTGCGCCGACGGAACGGGGCGGGTCAGTTTGTTCATAGTGTGTCAGATGCTACGCTGTGACACCACCAAGGTAAATAGACCATTGTGAAGCTGAGATTATTTCATAATAAACAAAGAATAAAAAAGAAACCCTCTAGTCTTTTGGTTAAGGGAAGAAAAGCCCACAATCTCGGGCTTTAACCACGAGAACTTCGAACAATAGACTACAATGCTCTATATTTGCCAACCATCCCACCTGTATACAGACTCCAGATGATAAATATTACTCGTTCAGACCAACTGTCCCCCAGCTGTGCCAGTCGACTAGACCAGAGCCAACACCCACTCGGCTTCACACCACACACACACCCCACGCAACCCTGTGTGTTTTTGTAGGCTTTCATAATTTCAGTCTATGATTGCCCTGGCTGCAAGACTGCTTGCCATAACCTACTCACAACCAGTGAGTTTATTAATGTGCTAAAATATACACAATTCTACAAAAAAAGTTTGTATGCTACTCCTGAACAATCGTTTAGCTCTATGTTAAAAGGTAGGTTTGCAGACAAAGCTGATCAAGCATTCAATAATGTCTAGTGTGTGCAAAACTGTTAAAATAGGCTACTCTGCAAGCTATAATGAACATTTACGTTAGGCCAATTGTTATAACGTCTCTGATAATGTTCCACTGGCATTGTGAAACTCAAAGCTAAACAAGTTGACTTGCTTTAGTCAGGAACCAAACTTCTATTGCTACTTTGACCAAATGTTAAGGTCACTCGTACACTTACCATGGTTTGACTGTGAATAGAAAATGGCTTCTCACAAGCTAAAACACTTGCAACTTTATCTTGGACAGATCAGAACACCGTGTCAAATATTCATGCAAACGATCAACCTTTCTTCAGATTTGTTTAACAACATTCTCAAGTGGGCTGCTCCGATGTTTCGCCCTTCGCCCAGCTGATCTGACGTAATGACGCTCTATGCGTATACCATAACAAAATAAAGGTCTGCAAATATTATTTTCTATTATTTTCTATATTCTATTCTAATAAGTTTTAACAATGTATATAATTATCGAAATACTACAGAGTGTCCCATATATCAACATCTCTGATATGATTAGGAACGGATCAGTGATCAATTTATTTTATTTTCTCCAGACACACATGCGTCCCATGTTGATGTCATCATAGGATAAAGGCATGTCTTCTTCTGATGTCGTCATGTAGCTGCCTCGTTCCCCAACTGTGCCCAACTCCCCTCCCTCGCTTTGCTTGTTCATTGTTTAACGTTGGATCTGGGCACTGACAGGCGCACATGCAAGGCTCAGACCGGTTTAAGACATATTTGACAGGTATGTGCGCATTTATTACACTTTAATCACAGTCGCTTTGTATGTTTTGTAAGAGGGTAACAAGAAATAGACATTTTCTCTGTGAAAGATGGTTCAGAAATCACGGATGTTCACCCGTTTAGCCTAGCCTCCTGGCTAATGTCAGTTTTGATATCATTCCAGTGACCACCATCTGCCCACACATTTGAACTGAGCTGTTTCAGATAGCTGTTGTGTTATTGCAACTGGAATTTTGACAACTGATGATAATATTTATCTACGTCTGGCATAAACGTGTACTGATGTGACCACACTGATGTGCGAAGACGCTTCCTAAAATCTGTCAGCTTCAAGCCCATTATCTGCAAGCCTATTATACGTAGCCTACACTTGTTTTGTTTTGTAACATTTGCACCTCTTCCAATAACTTGTGTGGACTGTAAACCAGTTGAATGTTGAATGCTGAATGTTTACCGATGGCAAGGAAATAGCTATTGAAACAGAACTTGCGGATTAAGCGGAAAATATGTATGCCCCGGATCCACCGCATCTTTCTCAAATGTAATCCATCGTGATGTTGTTTTGCATCATCCATAATCATGGCAGTCATCCTACTAGTGTGTTTTCGCCGCAGGTTGAGCCACATTAGTTTACAATTAGACAGGCCTGCTGTGCGGAGATAGCTGGCACAGTGTAGTGAATTTGAGTAATAAATGTAGGCTTGCAATGTAAATAAATACTTCTTATTTTCTTCAGTTGTGAGCCATTCCAAGTTCAGTTTAACCTCGGAGTTTGAAGGGGTGGAGAAGGGGGAAATGCACCCCTTAAATTATGGAAACCACTGTCTTATAACAGGCTACTGTGAAAACAAAACTGCAACTATGCCTGTCACAATCATATTTGGGGGTGGTGGTATTGCTTGCCTGCGTGCTCTGAAACAGACCTGAGAAACATGTTTTCAGTTAAAGATATGACATTTTTTTTTTTGACCTCTTCTGGTATGTGGTTTATGAAGATAAGAAACTGTCACGTTCAAATAAGGTTAAGGCCGTTTGTTCCTGGGGCTGTACCCCCCTTGTCTCACGTGTTGTGCGGATCCGTTAGCCGTTGCCCTAATAAGAGACGTTCCGCCTGGAGTTTAGCTGTTGGCGTGGGTCAGTCAGAGGAGGATCTAGATGGTGGAGAACACGGGAAATAGCGACAGGGAGCAGATCCAGCGGTGATATTTACAGAGCGTCCAGCAGAACGGTGGAAAGGGCAGAATGAATATATCAAAACCCGAAAGGCAAGTTAGCTCCTCTTATTTTGCAGATCCTGTATCCTATCATGTGAGTTTGAGTGTGTTTGTCCGTGGGTGTGTGGTAGTCATCTCTTTTGCTCTGGACCTTAGTGACTCATAATAGCGTGGCTGAATGTGTTATTAAAATGACAAATAGCCTACTTGTGCAGAAAGAAGCAGTGGGCCAGACGTGTGTGTGTGTGTGTGTGTGTGTGTGTGTTCCAGCTGTGGACACAGCAGTGATGGTCTGTGACAGAGCCTTGGCACTGAAAGCCAAGAGGTTATGCAACACTACTGCCCAACGGGGACAGTACAGGGGAGAGCCCAAATGTGACACACACACACGCACACACACACACACACACACACACTCTTACACTTTCTTATGCATGTTTACAAACTCACAAGCACACAAAGATAACTGCACTATACATTTACACACACATAAAGCAGTAGAATGGCTGTTTGTCAGTTATGTAGCTGAGGGAGAAGTAATAAGAATGAAATGTGGCCTGCTTCTTATCATGACCACACATACACAATCACATGCACAGGCGCACACACACGTGCACGAGTGTGTGCACGCACACACACGCACACGCACACACACACGAAAGCTGATTTCCTATGAGACCAATTTCAGCTCTGTTGTATTGCAACTGAAGGTGAAGATCAGACTGTTTCTTTTTTCTCTCTCTCTAATAAGGTCTGTCAGGAGTTCTCTCTCTCGCCTCTTAAATGTGTGTGTGTGTGTGTGTGTGCGTGTGTGTGTGTGTGTTTTCTCTTGTTTGCCTCATCTCCCGAGACACTCCAGCTTTTGCTGTACATGTTTACATTAAACATCCTCTGTACTTTCACTTAGCCCTGCTGTTTGATCGACACACAGTATATCCTGTTGCTTTCACACATACACACACACACACACACGCGCGCGCACACACATGCGCGCACAAACACGCACAATCTTTCTGTTGCTTACTCTTTCTTCGAACATTCTCAGTCTCAGTCAGATTTGCACTTTAATTGGGACTTACATACACTCAGTGTGGTTATGCTAGTTGCTTTCTCTTGCTTTCTCTTGCTCTCTCTTGCTCTCTCTCTCTCTCTCTCTCTCTCTCTCTCTCTCTCTCTCTCTCTCTCTCTCTCTCTCTCTCCCCCCTCAGTGAATACTCCAATACTTCAGATCATTCTTAGTGGTCCTTTTTTGTTTTCAAGAGGACACAAACACTTGATACGTATAGGCAGCTCTCTGTCTTACACACACACATACACACACACACACACACACACACATACATACACACACAATTGGTATGTGTCTGTTTGACCGTTTTCCCTTTAAGAAAGGCCCGCTTCCTCACTTCCTGTGTATCCCATCCCTTTAAGACATGGAGCAGCCCTCCAGACTCCAGTTTGTATGTAGCACAACAGGAAATGGGTGTCGGGTACCCCCACCACCACCCGACCTGCCTCCCCCATCTTTTGTGAGCTGCTTCATGGTCTTATCCGGGACTCAAAACACTCTGTACGTTGGTCGCTGGGTGTTTGTGCAAGTGTTGTAGGTAGTTGTAAAACACATTTTACATAAAGACCAGCAATTGAAAGTGTCAAATGAGTATGTTATTTTGAAGGTTTTCCCGTGGTTTGCAAAAAATGCCCTGAGACAAACACTTCACATTTACACATACACTTTCTCTCTCTGTCTCTCTGTTTGTATCTCTCTTTCTTCTTCTGCTTATCTCTTTCTCTCTCTTTCTCTCTCTCTTTCACATACACACACACATACACACACACACACACACACACACACACACACACACACACACACACACACACACACACACATACACGCACAGGCACAGAGTCATTTAAGCCTTCTCTCAGGCACTGCAGCTGTTATCAAATATCTATATGCAGTCCACATGTGGGTATAGACACACACACACACACACACACACACACACACACACACACACACACACACACACACACACACACACGCAGTGCATCCCACATATTTTCTCAGCGCAGTCGGTTGTTCGAGAGGTGAAGGAGCATAACACAGATAACAGCTGCAGAGACAGTGCTGCTGTCAGGGGAGAAACGTCAGACAGAGAGAGAGAAAGGGAGAAAAAAGAAGGATAAAGAGGGAGAAAAAAGAAGGAGGGGGGGGGGGGTAGGAAGAGAGAGAAAAAGAGGAGAGACAGAGAGAAAAAGAGAGAGAGAATGCTGGGGGAAAGCCCACATAGTGAGAGTCAGACATAACAGAGCAAAACAGCCTAAGATGAAAAGAGTAAAAGAGACAGGAAGATGGATAGATGGAAGCAGAGTGAGGTAAAGAAAGAAGAGAAGGAGAGGAAGGAAGAGAGAAATGGAGAGTGTGTTCACTCAGGCTGAAGCTTTTGCAAGCCATTAGCAACACACGCACGCATATGCGCATTGCGCACACACTCAATCTTCCACTTAAATGGTTTTTTTTTTGTGATTTTTTTCTCACTGCATTTATATTTATATAATGCAGATTTTATAGTTTAAATGGAACACATACATGGACACACACATACACAGACACATAGTGACACAGTTGTGTTTTTCTTCCAGGTCAAAGCCTACCTGAGTGACCTTTGACCCTTGAGGGGGTATAGCAGGATGTGAGACAACCGTGACCCTCATTCAGACCTCTGGTGTGTGTGTGTGTGAGGGGTGAATCCCACACACACACCACTCAGAATGTTTGAGTTCAAACCAATGAGTGTGGAGAAAAAGGAAGCCGCCTCAGGAACAGGTAAGAGATGGTGTGTGTGTGTGTGTGTATGTGTGTGTGTGTGTGTATTGTCAGTTCTACTCGATTCTGAAAGGTACCTGATTCTGAAAGGTCGACCACGACATCGAATGTGAGTGAGTCCTTCTGTCTGCGACTTTCTACGACAACTCGACAAAAAGACTAGCTTGTCAGAATTTTGTCGAGAGTTGTACGACGTGAACGATGCAGTCAGTGGAATGATGCAACAACGACACACAGTCTTGTAATGTAGCCAGAATCCGAACAATATGGGTAAAGGCTCTGGTTCTAATATCTTATAGTGTGACATAGTCAGTCGAAAACGACAGTCGTGAAAGACAAGAAAATCTTGGAGAGATGGTAAATTTGTGTGTTGTTATTTGTGAGTTACACTCCGTAATTGTGTGTGTGTGTGTGTGTGTGTGCTTTCTAATTTATATGAGATGAAACATTATTATGGTGGAGAGCAGAAGTGCAAATCCAGTGAAAGAGAGTGCAGTATGTAGCCGTAGTGTAGTGCATGAAGTAGCCTTGCGTGCATCAGTAATTCAGTGTATCAGACCGTATTAGGACCAAACATGTTCTTATTTACCAAGATGCAGTTTGTGTGTGTGTGGTTAATTTTGCTGTGCTATCCCATCCTCCCTTTTGCTCCAGGCTTATGTAACCAAGAGGGAGGATTGCATCCTCATGCAAGTGCACTTCTGACTTTCTTTCACACACAGAAACACACACACACGCACGCACGCACGCACATACACACACATACACACACATACGCACACACATTTTTTTGTGAGCATTTGTGTGAGTGTAAGTGAACAAGACATGGACAAAGCAAGAAAGATAAGGATGTTTGTTATGTTTCGTATTGAATGTGTGTGAGTGTGTGTGTATTTGTGTGTGTGGGTGGGTGTATTTGTGTGTCGGTGTGTGTGTGTGAATGACCAGAGGCTCCTCGCTAGAAATCTGTCAGAAATCTGCCCCATTGAACCACATAAGCACTCAGCTAGAAGTAATATCTGTTTTTCAGTGTTATGAGCAAGATGGCATTCACACACTCACCCCCTCCTGCATGCACACACACACACACACACACACACACACACACACACACACACACACACACACACACACACACACACACACACACACACACAGTACACATGACAAGGAGCACAGATACATATGCAGATGTAGACACACACACGCACACCTACAATAATCCTGCTCACATGCAGTGCCCAAAAGCACAGATTGACACACACACTTACATCAGGACACATGAACATACTCCTACACATGCACACACACACACGTCATGCATTAGCTTGCCCTTTAATGCTATAGGATGATTCTTATTATACACTTGCAATGCATACACACAAGCACAGAAATGTTGAGCTCTTGATGAAACGGTGTGTGTGTATGTTTGTGTAGTAGGTCTGTGCTGTCTGATTTTACCTCATTAGCTTCAGGTTTTATTCGATTTTGAATGTTGTTAGTTCTTAGTCCTTGTTTGGAACTTTGTTGGTACTGTGTGTGTGTGTGTGTGTGTGTGTGTGTGTGTGTGTGTGTGTGTGTGTGTGTGTGTGTGTGTGTGTGTCTGTGTGTCTGTGTGTCAGGTCAAATTGAAGTCAGACATGTCTTACATAAATCTTCTGCTAATGTGACCATGAGAGGGCACTGTGCACCACTGTCGTTGATCTTGGGACACTGCCCCCCTGTGGCTGGTTTGGGTTTGCATGCCTGAAAAGTCAATCACAAGTGTGTTATGGTGCAGAACAAAGATACAACGTCAACGTTAAAACTAGACAACCCCTTTGCCATTAAGCAAAAGGTTTCAAGCAACACTAAGTAGTTTTTTAACCTTAAAATAATGTTTCCAAAATTGTTTCAGTGGTTCATCAACTTGTAACTGGGTGAAACGTGACCAAAGACGAAAACTACTTAATGTTGCTCCACTTTTCTTTAAAAAATCTGTGTGTGTGTGTTGCAGATGAGCATGGCCGAGGCAGCAGCAGCTCGGGGGGCTCGGTGTACCTGTACGAGGGCCAGGACTGGGTCATCTCCCCCGCCTGCTCCCCCGACGAGCCCAGCGCCATCATCTCCCCCATGCTGGCTGAGGAGACACTCCGATACATGAGTGAGTTTACCCACACAGTGAGGTGTGAGAGAGACCGACAGACCTAGAGAGAGTGAGAGCTGAATGTGTGTATGTGTGTGTGTGTGTGTGTGTGTGTGTTAAATAGAAAGAAAGAGAAGAACTGAATGTGTGTCTGCGGGAAAGAGAGAAAGACAGAGACAAAAAACTGAATGTATATGTGTGTATCAGAAAAAGAGACAGACAGACTTAACTCTTACTCTTAACTTAACTTTGACTTCTGAAGTCTTGTGTAGTTATGTCTAAGGCTGTGTCATTTAACTCTTACAGTATGGTGTGTGTGTGTATATATGTGTGCGTGTGTGTGTGTATATATATGTGTGTGTGTGTGTGTGTGTATATATATGTGTGTGTGTGTGTTTGTGTGTGTGTGTGTGGGTGGATGGATGGGTGTAAATCCGGAATTTGTACATTGTTTGAATACAGTTGAGTTAGCTACTAGACAGACTCACAAACAGATCCGTTTACATACAGATCATATATTTAACAGTAGAGAGTGGGAGGGAGGGAGGGAGGGAGGGAGGGAGGAGGCCAAAACTTCCCCCACTATTTTTATACCTCTATACAACAAGCCATCTGCAGTCTTCCGCTCTCTCTCCCTCTCTTCCTCTCTCTCTTTCTCTGTCTCCATCTCTCCTTCTCTCTCTCTCTCTGTCTCTATCCATTTCTCCTCCTATATATTTATACCTCTCTCTCTCCCTCTCTTCCTCTCTCTCTTTCTCTGTCTCCATCTCTCCTTCTCTCTCTCTGTCTCTATCCATTTCTCCTCCTATATTTTTATACCTCTCTCTCTCTCTCTTTCTCTCTCTCTCTTTCTCTCTCTCTCTCTCTCTCTCTCTCTCCCCCCAACTCTCTATGCCCCCCTGCAGTCATCATTGGCTCAAATCTTGAGTAGGTCAGGGGAACAGATGGACAGTTCAGAGTCTGACGAGTGCTACGTGCATGTGTGTGTGTGCGTGCGTGCGCGTGTGTGTGTGAGTGAGAGAGGGAGGGAGAGATAGATAGAGAGTGAGAGAGAGAGAGAGAGAAAGTGTGACAAGTATTACATGTGCGTGTGTGTGCTGTGTGCATGCATGTGTGTGTGTTTGTAATTATGCGTGCATATGTGAGCACATTATAATTATTGCTGTTAGTCTGTATGTGTTCTGCTCTACTCTGATGTTTGCATAGATATTTGATCCATAACTTGTACATTGTATGAAACTGATAAGAGAAACTAGTCTCCTGAGTCTAAATCTGTGTGTGAGTGTGCGTGTGTATGTGTGTATGTGTGCACGTGTGTGCACAGTCATGCCTGTGTGTGAGCACTGGTGATTAGGTTGCTGAGGGCAGATTGCACGGTGTCAAGCTCGCAAACCATCAGTGTGTGTGTGTGTGTGTGTGTGTGTGTGTGTGTGTGTGTGTGTGTGTGTGTGTGTGTGTGTGTGTATGTTTGGCTTTCTTGTCAGATGCACTTAAGCGACCAGATCAGTTCATTCCTTTGCCTTTGCCAGAGTTGGCATCACGGGACTGAGAGACAGACAGACAGACAGAGGGAGGGAGGGAGGGAGAGAGAGAGAGAGAGAGAGAGAGAGAGAGAGAGAGAGGGGAAGAGAGACAGAAGGAGACAGAGTGAACGAGAGAGACAGACAGAGGAAAGGGAGGGAGAGAGAAAGGTGGGAGGAGAGAGTCAGGGAGAGAGAGAGAGAGAGAGAGAGAGAGAGAGAGAGAGAGAGAGAGAGACAGAGAGAGAGAGAGAGAGAGAGAGAGAGAGACAGAGAGAGGGGACGAAAGACAGATAGAAACAGACAGAGGGAGGGAGGGAGGGAGCGAGGAAGGGAGAGATGTTAAGTGTTGGAGAGGAGAAGTGGAGATAGGAGAAGAGGACGTAGGCGGACGTGGGACGAGTGTGTGAGCAGAGAGAATGCGGGAGAAGGAGAGGAGAGAGGAGCCGGCCATGCCTGTGCTCAATGAGGAGGTCTATGAGAACTTCGCCGTGGAAGGTCAGAGGGTGTGTGTGTGTGTGTGTGTGTGTGTGTGTGTGTGTGTGTGTGTGTGTGTGTGTGTGTGAGAGTGTGTGAGAGAGAGAGAGAGAGAGAGAGAGAGAGAGAGAGAGAGAGAGAGAGAGAGAGAGAGAGAGAGAGAGAGAGAGAGAGAGAGAGAGAGAGAGAGAGGAGAGAGAGAGAGAGAGAGAGAGAGAGAGAGAGAGAGAGAGAGAGAGAGAGGAGAGAGATTGGCTCACTGTGCACTGCCTTTCCAAGGTCATTCAAATGATACTGCAGAGTGCAAGAGAGTCGTGTGTGTATGCAGATACTTCACTGCAGTTTCCCTTTATATGTACAAATACTCTTTTGTTTGTGTGTGCATTTCTATATGTTATTGTTTGTGTGTGTGCGTGTGTGTGTGTGTGTGTTGGACAATGGACAATGTTTATGTTTAGAAACTGCACCTGAGGTATGTCTGGGTGTGTGCAAACTGTTTGCATTGCTATCCAGACGTGTGATGTCAGCATCACGTGTCAGACAGATTCCGGAGCGCTCACTCTCCCTGTGTGTGTGTGTGTGTTAAAAATAGTCGGGGCACCTTTGCTGTTTGAGCTAGTCTGTTTAAATGTACTCTTATTCTCCCTGTATGTAATAAGGCTGGTGGTATTAATCAGATGCAGTGTAATTGAGGCCTAACAGCTTTCTAGTTTCATGCATACTTTCATGCTTGAATGCTACTTTCATTCAAGTTTAAATAGAACGTTTAAATGATGTTTGAATAGAACGTTGAAATAATGTTTCAATAGAATGTCTGAATAGAACAGACTTCATAGTCTCTAGGACAATGAGCAGAGTCATGGGCAGGAAAGTAGCCCAGCAAGTGCTGACACAGAGCACAGGTGCTGTCTGTGTGTGTGTCTAAGTGAAAGAGAAAGTGTAGAAAGAGAGAGAGAGAGAGAGAGAGAGAGAGAGAGAGAGAGAGAAAGAGAATAGGGGAGATTATGGATGTCCTGTATTTAGAGGGTATATATACAGTATTTGTAAGAACCTGATAGGATAGGGAGAGAGAGAGAGAGAGAGAGAGATGTATGTGTTTCACTCTTTCATTCTCTCTTTCATCATCCTAGTCGGTCATGCTATCTCTCTGTGTTTTACACGGCTTCAAGGATAGACAGAAATATAAGGAGTGGGGGCATGTGGCGACAGTGTGGGTGAGGGTGGTTGTGTTTCCTGCTGGGGTGGGGTGGGCAGTGGGGGGGGTGTATGACGAGGGGTTGCTCAGAGGGCAAAATGCCGGCGCTAGCCTACGTTTGAGTGCTTATTTAAGACCTGAAATGGTCCGTTTGCCAGGCAAACTTCATGTGACCTGACAATATCAATCCGATATAAATGGTGGTTCGTACACCTTTTATATTGTGTGTTGTGCATGTATTACACGTTTGTTTTTTGCATATCTGTGGTGGTGCACTCCATTTGCACTGCCAAGTTATCCTTTGTTTTGATGACATTTGCAAGAGACATGATACAAATAAACAACATAAATAAACAGACAAATACCTGACACATTATGACCAGGCACTGGTTCTGGGGAAAAAAACACTCGGAACACTATTTGTACATCCGGAACAATGTGTCTGTGAAGATTCTCACTCATCCAGGTCATGGTAGTCAGAGGAACAAAACAAAATAGAATTTAGTGTAGGATCATTGCGGCATAACAGGTAAAACGGTTCATTTCGAGCCCTGCTGGAGGGGGGTTGCTGAGGCTGGGCAGTGTGGTATAGATGCACGTGGAGGGCATCAGGTTACCTTCCTGCAGACAGAGAGCTGCACTTCTGTTTTTTCATGGGTGCAAATGTGTGTGAGTCTGTGTCTGGGTCTAGCTGTGTCAGCAGACTTTGGTTCAGCATATATGTTTCTGTGTTAATGTGTGTGTGTGTGTGTGTGTGTGTGTGTGTGTGTGTGTGTGTGTGTGTGTGTGTGTGTGTGTGTGTGTGTGTGTGTGTGTGTGCTAGTGTTTGTTTGTGTATGTCTCTGTCTGTGTGCGTGTTTGCATGCATGTATGTGCATCTGTGTGTGTGTGTGCATTTGTGTGTGCGCATGCGTCTGTGTGCATTTGTGTGTGTTTGTGGGTCTGGGGGAAATGGAGACTCTTGGTCTACTTTCAGAGGGGTGAATTAACCCCATCTGCTATTAATAACCAGATTATAAGAGACACAGATAGCGGCAAGAGGAAATGCAACGGGGGTGAGGGAGAGAGGAAGAGAGGGAGGGGGTGGGGCAGATGGAAGAGGAAGAAGGAGGGAGGGAGATGGAGGAAGAGAAATGGGGACATTAAGACAAGGCCACTGTACTTGACTCTCCTCAATGTGTCCTGACTCCTCTCTTCCTCCGCCAGTCCTTGTGTGTGTGTGTGTGTGTGTGTGTGTGTGTGTGTGTAGGCTCACCAAGGCAAGCTCTGCTGTGCGTGTGTGTGTGTGTGTGGGTGTGTGTGTGTGTGTGGGTGTGTGTGTGAGGCCACTGGCGCTCTGTAATTTGATTACACCAACTAATCTCTGCTCACGTGTAGCTCGCTCTCATCCTTCAGGTCAAAGGGCAAATGTCAGTGTGAAGGTCATTGAAGTGTGAGTGACGACAGTCAAACTGGGTCAGCAGTAATCTCACTGCTCCCAGATCCAACCTCTAGGCCAGAAGAAGTCTTTTTTTATTGGTTCAGAGTTAATGAAAGACAGTAGCAGTGTATTAAAGAGTAGATGTTACACTTTATTTTGCTGTCTCTGTTACATCCATTAGGTGCAGTGTAACAATATGTAACATTATGTACTTACACTGTACACTGTACACTTACATAAGGGTAGGGTTAGTGTACAGTTTAAAAGTAAAAGTATACTTTATTTTCCTCAAGGGGAAATTTATCTTGGGCTTCATAGTCACTGCCTCACAGACTTACACAGCCCATATTACATTACATTACATTATATTACACTTAGCTGACGCTCTTATCCAGAGCGACTTACAGATATTTACAGGGTTTCAGTTACAGTCCCTGGAGCAGTGTGGGGTTAGATGCCTTGCTCAAGGGCATCTCAACCATGGGTAGGGCGGGATTCGAACCGGCAACCTTTCGATTGCAAGACCAACTCCCTAACCACTAGGCCACATACAGCATCACGACACCACAGTAACACCAACAGACAACTTAGTCAGACCTGTGCACAGCATTACATATTATAAACAAGATAGCCTGCCATCTGTTGTTGAGCTTCTTTATAGCAGCTGGTATAAAGGATTTTTTTTAAAAATATTTCTTTAATCTGCAGTTTGGTGTCAGAAACTGAAGACCCCATGTTAAGTACATAATGTTATATGTTGTTACATGTAGATGCACTAAAAAAGGAACCGTAAAATAAAGTGCTATTTTAGTAGTGTAATAGTATAGTGTAGTACTGTAAGTATACTAGGTAGCAATATAGGGAAGTGAATTCAAATGAATGTATTGTCTGCAGCACACAAAGGCATATTGGCTCCACTAGTTCTCCTTCCTGACACTCTTCACCGTGTTGTCCCTCACACACACTGATACCTGAGGCTGCAGTAGTGGTGGCAGAAGTGCCAACTTCCTGCCCCCAGGGGCAAAAGTCCAAGCCATGTTACCACCAATCAGGAAATGATTGCCTAGCGAGGTAATGACAACTATCTGCATCAAGAAACAATGCTGGGCGTTTAGTAAGAAGACGAATCTGACTGTACCATAATAATGTGCCTACAGTCGGGATGATTTAATTTGGAAAGATTTTTGGGATTAACCTTTAACCCTGGATATACATTATGGGAAATAAAGGACTAAAACGGCACATTTTTGTCCCCATGGCTTAAGTAACTTTAAGTCCCAAACATCGGCATGGGACTTTCCTCACAGGATGGCGTTTATAGTCTGACTTTTTTTTTTGTTCACCCTGAGCAGACGTGTGTTTTTTTTCTCAGTGTGTGTGTGGACTGCTGGTGTGAGTGTTTTTGATGCCGTGTAGCTCGCTCAGCAGATATTTTGGAGCTGGACGGTCAAACTTCTATTCCAACTCTCACAAGATAGGACACGCCATTTTTCATTTCATTTCAACATTTTCATGATTCAGCCTTTGCTACAAGATGTGGACAGCAGTGTTAGGGTGTGTGTAAGTGTGTGTGTGTGTGTGTGTGTACAGTATGTGTATGTGTGTGTGAGCTTTCCATTGTCCTCTGAAGATGTACTGCCCAAGTGACAGCATTGCCATGGCCTTAGAAGTCACTTCAGGTGAGAAAACTAAGAGGTGAGGTCACTGTACTGTATGCGTGCGTGCGTGCGTGCGTCTGCGTGCGTGCGTGAGTGTATGTGTGTGTTTGCATCAACTCTATTTCTAGTGTTTATGGAACTTCTCTGTTAAACAAACACTTGTGCATTAGCCTCTGGAGCAGTATTTATTTCTCTCTCTCTCTCTCTCTCTCTCTCTCTCTCTCTCTCACTTACCCACTCTATCTGTCACTGTCTTTCTTCTCTCTCTCTCTCTCTTACTCTCTCTCTACCTATCCCACTCTATCTGTCTTTCTCTTTCTTCTCTCTATCTCTCTCTTTTTACCTCTCTCCCTCTCTTTCTATCTCCGCCCCCCCCCCCCTCCCCTTTTTTTTTTGTCTTTACACTGCAGTATTACTTTCTGGTGTGTGTGTCTGTGTGTGTGCTGTGTGTGTTCTGTGCAAACTGTGGTCTTCAAGGGACACTCTGCTGAGGTTATTTTTAGTCTTTGGGTAGCTGGGTGGTTTGTAGTGGCAGAAAGAGGTCATGAATGTGTGTGTGTGTTTGTGTGTGTACGTGTGTGTACATGTGACTGGTCAGTGAAGGCTAGTGGAGTGTCACTCAGGTTACCAGAGAGAATAAGCTTTGAGTGCACATCTCACTGTCTGTGTGTTTGTGTGTGTGTGTGTGTCTGTCTGTCTGTCTGAAGTATAGTATCTCACTCTCTGTCCGTTTGTTTGTGTTTGTCTATCTGTATGTGTGTGTGTGTGTGTGTGTGTGTGTGTGTGTGTGTGTGTGTGTGTGTGTGTGTGTGTGTGTGTGTGTGTGTGTGTGTGTGTGTGTGTGTGTGCATCCATGCACAGACTTGTGTGTGATTATCCATGGCAGACTGGACTGGTTGTTGCAGGATGGTCGTAATCCCTATAACAGGACTGGACAGCTGAGACCAGTGGTTTGTGTGTGTGTCTGTGTGTGTGTGTCTGTGTGTGTGTATAAGGGACAGATCCTTTAATGGACTGAACGTTTCACCCTTGGGAACAATGACCTAGGACTAGAATTGTCTTGCCTTGTGTGTTTGTGTGTGTGTGTTTGTGTGTGTGTGTGTGCGTGTGTGTGTGTGTGTGTGTATTTGTACTTGTGTGACTGTGACTTGTGTGACAGATTTGAATGCCATTTAAAAATAAGTGTGTGTCTGTGTGTGTGTGTGTGTGTGTGTGTGTGTGTATGTGTTATTAATGAGAGAAGTCTGGTTTATGATCTGCTTATTCGTAATAGGTCGGTGTCCCCTAATGTAGCTTTTCTCACACGGCCTCAGTTATAAACAGACTAATAATATGGGGTTACGCGTGAACCAAATAGTGTGCTTGGTAAATGGAAAAAAAGAAATGAATGGTGGCATTTTCACATTGATGTGTGTGTGTGTGTGTGTGTGTGTGTGTTTTATACAACACACACTAATTGTACTGGGGGTGTGTGGGGGGTTTCCCTTTTGTCCAGGTTACAGTCAGGGCCATGAAGCCATCCAGGTGCTCAGCCTCACGCTTTCTTTTCTGTTGCACCGCCTTCTAGTACACACACACACACACACACACACACACACACACACACACACACACACACACACACACACACACACACACACACACACACTTTCTCTCTCCTCCTGTGGTACTCTCTGCTGTGATCATGATAATGTTCCCTTCCGCCTCTCAAACGCTTATCCATTTTTTTTATGTCTTTCCTTTCCTCTCTCCTCTTTTATCTTTCTTTCTTTCTTTCTTTCTTTCTTTCTTTCTTTCTTTCTTTCTTTCTTTCTTTCTCTCTCTCTCTCTCTCTCTCTCTCTCTCTCTCTCTCTCTCTCTCTCTCTCTCTCTCTCTCTCTCTCTCTCTCTCTC
>CM050220.1:23390923-23400923 GCA_027475355.1 Coilia nasus | reverse complement strand
GGTGTGTGTTTTCATATATGTGTGTGTGTGTGTGTGTGTGTGTGTGTAGCTGAACGAGCTGGCGGACCGTAATGTGGAGTGTGTGGGGATGCTGCATGAGTCTCAGGAGGAGATTAAGGAGCTGCGCAGCAAACAGGCTCCCTCTGCTGGCTTACGCCGACACACACCCTACGGACTCTACCCCATGGTGAGACACACACACACACACACACACACACACACACACACACACACACACACACACACACACACACACACACACACACAAACACACACCACAACCTCTACCCCATGGTAAGACACACACACAAACACACACACACACACACACATACACAAACACACACACACACACACACAAACACACACCACATCCTCTACCCCATGGTGAGACACACACACACACACACACACACAAACACACACCACATCCTCTACCCCATGGTGAGACACACACACACACACACACACACATACACACAAACACACACACATACACACAAACACACACCACAAGCTCTACCCCATGGTGAAAGACACACGCACACACACACACTTACACACCACAGCCTGGTAAGATACAAAACACACACACACACACACACATCCTATTGCCTCCACCTTATGATGAGACACACACACACACACACACACGCGCACGCATACCTTATGGACTCTGTCATCTGTCACTCCTCGCTTTTGGATAGACACTCTATGGCCTTATAATTACAAATGCTCTCTCACACCTCTTTTAATCTACCTCATACACCTTGTGGTCAACTCTGGGATTTGTCCATATCTTTCAGTCTCATTTTCTCTTTTGTGTTTGTGTGTGTCAGGAGTCCTTGGCGGCTGAGATTGAGGGCACTATGAGAAGAGAGCTTAGTGTCGAGGAGGAAATGGCCTTCCAGGATCAAAGGTGAGGAAGAAACACACACACACACACACACACACACACACTCTTAGAAACACTATGTGTCGGTCACTCAGTATTTGTCATATAATCACCATTGTAAGCATCATTCATCTGACCTTTGACCTCTCAACTATTGTGTCAATGCGGGTTTGGTCCACTACCTCTTACTGTGCAATACCTGCATGATGTGCAATACCTAGCTCAAAGTGCAATATTATTATTCACAGCCTCTGTACATGGCCCATTTATTATTTGTTATGCCCTTGTATATACTGCCTTTTTTCCTTTGCTTGTAAAGTGCTTCATCACTTGACCATTTCACCTTGCACCTTTGTGGCCTTGCTGTCTAAATTTGTTGTACAGGCAACTGTTCGATGACAATAAAGGTCTTGACTCTTGAATCTTAAAACCTCAGGGTGTCTCAGAAGCGCGTGTTCCAGACGGTGCGTGCCGTCAATGAGACCGTGGTGCGTGCAGCGGCCCTGGCCACTCCCCCTATTCCAGGGTCTGGGCGGAGCAGTGTGCTGATGACAGCCCGACCCTTTAACTCTGACCACGCCCCTCACCAACAGCAGGAAGAGCCTGCAGACACGTCCAAGTGAGTGTGTGTGTGTATTAATATCAAGTGTGTGTGCGTGTGTCTGTATACACATCCTAGTGAGTGTGAGTTCATTAGTATCGAGTGTGTGTGTTTATGTGTGCGTTTCAGTGTTTGCGCGTATTCATTGGCATAGTTGTAGCAGCCAAAAGCAAAACACTGGATGCCTTTAGAGCAATAATTTCCTTGGCTGATGCTGCTCTGCAATGCTTGCAGACGAAAGTAGCTCTTTTCAAAATGGCGGCGTTGTTGGCAGGAATAGAGATCAATGGCATGTGTATATACAAGTGAGTACATGTGCTTGTGTGTTCGCATGTGCGTGTATAAACATCCACGTGTGTGTGTGAACCATAGACTGTATATAAGAGAACAACCCTCTGTAATGTCACGCCTAGACTGTCACAGACTGGATGAAGAGTGTTTATATAAACTTACATGTGTGTTAAAGGGTGTGTGCGTCACCCTGTATTAATCTTGTGTATCTCTGTCTCCTACAGAGAGGCAGCCCGCATTGGGCAGCCGGGCTCCCCGGGAGGAAGTGACCTCGCGTCCGCCCTGCATCGGCTGTCTCTCCGGAGGCAGAACTTCCTGGTTGAGCGCCAGTACTTCCAGAAGGAGCACGAGCGCAAGCTACAGGAGCTAGCCCAGGAGCAGGGTGGGGCCAGCGGCACTAGCTCACCAATGGGAAGCGTGGTGTCCTCCTTCACCAACCTATCAGAGTTCTCCTTCTCCTCTAGCACCTTCAAGACCTTCCTGCCCGAGAAACTCCAGATTGTCAAGCCCATGGAAGGTGTGTGTGTGTGTCTGTGTGTGCAGGTCTCGGGACCTATGTCGGATTAGGTGTGTGGGCGTGGAGGTTTAGCACTTGTGTTTGTGTTGAGGATCTTTGCATAATAATAGTGAATGTGTGTGTGTGTGAGCGTGTGTCCATGTTTGTGTGTGCATGTTTGTGTGTGTGTGCTGAGGTTTCAGTGCAACTACCGAGGGGGAGTAACTTGAAAAACGTGATTGTGTTGTGACTATGCCTGTTTTTCCCGTGGGAAATAGGAAAATGATCCTCATTTGTATCCTTTTGTGTGTGTGTGTGTGTACATGTTTATTTTCGTGTGTGTGTACATATGGTATGTGTGTGTCCTCCCTCAGGGTCCCTGACGCTGCACCACTGGCAGCAGCTGGCCCAGCCCCACCTGGCCAGCATTCTGGACCCCCACCCTGGAGTGGTGACCAAGGGCTTCCGCCCGCTGCCCCAGGACGCCACCTACCGCCTCACCGACCTGGAGGAGGACGAGGAGGGTGAGGAGGAGCCCCGCACCAGTCGGCCCTGGGACCTCCGGGGCGACAGAGAGGGAAGGAGAGAGGGAGGAAGAGAGGAGAGAAGGAAGAACAAAAGAGGGGAGGAGGAGAAGGAAGAGGAGGAGGAGGAGGAGGATGAAGGTGATGGTGGAATCACGTTCATGGTGCAGTGCTCATCCACACCGGAGGAGAAGAAGGAGAGGAGACCAGTCGTCACGGCGACAAACCACACCCTTCCACCTCTCTCCCTGTCTCCACCGCGACCTCCTGTTGTCATGGCAACCACGGCAGCATCTTCTGCTACCCCTGCAACCTGTGACCTTCCCGTGACCCTGGGCCAGAAGAAGTCTGAAGGGGCGAGTGGGAGTGTGTCCCAGACCAGCATGTCCCAAGTGCACAGCTCCACAGCACCACCTTCTGGTAAGCACCTGAACTTCTCTAATCCCATTCTCCAACTCCCATTACATAATACTGTACTGTGTTAAACACGAGACTAGAATTAGTTTTTTATGATGTTACTCCACCATGAAGCCGAGCTTTGCAATCAGCTGTTTTTATAAAACAAAACTCAAGACAGTATGAACATACACTGTGTGTATGAGTCTCATTCAATATTATTATTGTATCCTGTCAGTATAATCAATATAATCACACACTTATCACTACGTGTGTGTGTGTGTGTGTGTGTGTGTGTGTGTGTGTGTGTGTGTGTGTGTGTGTGTGTGTGTGTGTGTGTGTGTGTGTGTGTTTGTGTTTGTGTGTGTGTGTGTGTCTGCATCTGCGTCTCCAGCACTAAATCCAGGAAAGTCCCAGAGTTCCACGTTCTCCACTTACACCTTTACCACCTGTAGGATAATGCACCCTTGTGATGTCACCCAGGTGACCTCCAGGTAACATGCAAGTCCCCTTTACACATATACACACACACTCACTCACACACACAGCTGTGCATTTGTGACAGATCACAGTCATAATACACTTGATGATAGATACTAGATTGATGTCATTTTATAGATTGATGTCATTTTATCGATTGATGTTTTTCCTCTCTCTCTTTCTCTCTCTTATTCTACTCCCCTTCCCCTTTTTCTTTCTCTCTTTTTCTATCTCCCCCTCTATCTCTCCCTCTTTGTCCCACCCTCTGTGTCTCTATCTCTCCTCCTCCACCCCCCTCCAGTGCTGTGTGTAGTCCGTGTGTGTCGGAGCAGCACACCCCAAGCTCCATGCGCACGGGCCCCAGCACCCCCGTCACCCCCTGCCTGCTCAGCCTGGGCAACTCCTTCCCCCCACGCCACCTCTCCCCAGCGCCCCCCAGAGGCCTGGCCAAGCTACTGCTGGAGCGCGGCATCTCTGCCCAGGTCTCTACGGAAACCGCCGATGCAGCGGCCGATCCTCTTCCAGCCCCCCGTAAACCATCCTCCGTTCCTTTCCGCCTGTTGCCTAGCACCCCTCCAAACTCCCCCACCCACTCCCCCTGCCCCTCCCCCGTCCCATTCGACCACCGCCCCGCCAGTAGTCACTCCTCCTCCGCTGCGACCGCCACCTCTGACAACTTCCTGGCTTCTCGTCCAGCCGAGCTTTTCCTGCAGGACGTGTACGGCGTACGCTTGGGTCGCGCCCCCCGACCCGACCTCCCGAGCCCCTCTCCCCCCTCCCCCTCACCCCCATCCTCCTCCACAGACTCCGCCTCCAGCCTGGTAGAACGCCTGCGCAGGTTGGGATTGGCTGGGGCGTTGCCAGGAGCGACAGATGCGGAAGCCAAGCGTCGTCAAGACTCCACCTTCCTGGCCACTGGTGGAGGGAGCCTATTGGATGGCTTGAGGCGCAATCAGAGTCTGCCAGCCCTGATTACTCGAGGTCCACGGGGGTCTGTGTCAAGCCCATCCCACCCACCACCACCCCCACCACACCCCACATCTCTGGCCCTTCCCACTCCCCCCTGGGGGAACCTGAAGCCCAACTCCTCTACCCGAAGACACGCCTCCGTCTCGCATGCCCCGCCTTACCAGAACAACCACTGAAAGCCATTGGCCAAGACTGGGAGGAAGGAGTGGTGTTGTGAGAGATGGAGTGGCTTGCACTGACAGAACATTATTATTGCCTAAAGCTCCGCCCAGTTCCCTTTCCCATCCAATTAAATGACTAATTTGCTTGAGACAGCTCGGAGAGTATACAGCCTTGTTTGTTTCATGTTTTGTAAAAAGCACAGTTGACATATTTGTCGGGAATCCTAATTGCCACAGTGTGTGTTTGACGTTGTGGATTTCAGTGGCCTTAGCATGCCTGAAGCGCTTGCTACTTTGCCCTCTTTTCTTGGCCTGCTTCCTTTTCCTGTTCCTCTACTTCCTTCTTCCTGTTGGAACATTGCCTGTTCCTCTTTTCTTTATATCTCGTCCTGTTGTGAACTCTGGAAGCTCAGAAGGTTAGCCTGACAGCAGAGGGTTAAGGAAAGTCGGTATGCCAGGCAAGGCATGTATGGATTCTTATGAAAGGAAACAGCATGTTTGTTTATGTAGGGACATGAAGTGTGGGTAAAAATTATACACCTTTGCGATGGGAGGGAGACAGAAGAGAGAATGAAAATATGAAGTGACTGAGGGGGGAAAAAGAAAGTAGGGCTTATGGTGATGGTCGAGCTTCCAGAGTTTCACAGTCTTTGGGCATTTCTCTTGTGTTGTGTTGAAGCCTTGGGTGTGAAGCCCCCAGTCCCACAGTCTATCCTGTACATACCTGAACTTGTAATGTAACTGTAGGGACTCTTGTCTAAGCTAGATTTAGCTAGTGGATGTTTAATGGTCTTTGAGGACCTCTCTCTGGTCTCGCTCTGTAGAGGCTTTTTCTGTATTCCTTCATTGTGACTGTTTGCTTTACTGCCTTTTGCTAGCCAAAGCCATGACCATGGGCTCCCTTCTAGCAGTGCAGGATAATACACTTCCTCACTATCGTGATGCACTGCTGTGCTGTATGCCCCAATTGACTGAATATTTAACTCAGGACAGGAGATTTAGGAGACAGGAACCTGAAGAGAGGGAAATTGACTGCCTCTAGACTGGATCCAGCGTCGTTGTACAATTAGCAGTTAGCTGAGTTAGCGGTTAGCTATTTTAGCAATGTTAAATTTTTTAATGAGTGGAAATCAGAGGACAGGTTTTAGCTTTGTCTAAATGGGACCTGTCACTGAATTTTCTACCTTCTGTTGCTATCTTGAGATGCCATCTCCCTTTCTGTGCAAGCTTCTAGCTGTGATTTTTACTCCTTCACTAGAGTGCACTGGTGGTGGTCCTACAATTGGTGATGGCTAGAAGACATGCTAGCTAAACGAAAATAAGCTAACACGTATTCTTACACAACAAGACAGCAAGCTCAAGGGAGATGGCTAGGAGGTAGCTAACGCTAGCCACTGCGTGTTCTCATTAAGCACAAGGGCTAAGTCTCCCAAGTAAATACTTGATGTAGGGTGTTGGGTGTAGTGCCAGCAGAATAAATCCTGTCGCATGTTGATATTCAACAGTAGAAAATGGTGGATTGTAGGAATGTTTGAAGGGACTAGTTTAGCATGCGTAGGAGTACAGGGAGTGAAGAGATGGTGGAAAGATATCAGTGTTAGAGACGTTTTATAAACTGACAATAAAAAGGGCAGTTAGGTCCCCACAGTGTCTTATACTGCTGGTTGGTGTCTCTCTCAGTTAGTGACCTTTGACCTCTTGACCCCTGGCCCTCAGTGGCCCCTTGATGATCCCGATAGAGTGACCTTAAGGTTTTCATTGGTTCTCCCGCATCCCACTGCTCTCCATGTCCTTTTCATTTAATGCACTTTGTCATGTTAAAACTCACTTATTATTCATATTATTATTGTTATTATTATTATTGTAAGGGACAGATATGTTATTATAATGTGAGATTAGTATTAGGTTTAACTAATATGTTTTATCAGCAGAGGTTGTAAAACCTCAGTATTTATTTAACACAATTTCATCCAGGAAGAAGCTTTTTAATTACTATACTACTCAGCTCATACTGCTTAATTACTAAATGAATTTACTGCATAGCCTATATAGCTATTGTTTTTTGTGGTTCCACAAAACCAGGGATCTAAAAAGTGCTTGTGTTTTAACCTAACCTGTGTGAAAAGCAACCAAAAATACTCCTTTTGTCAACCCTGTCTACAACTCTAAAGGGTTTTTTTTGCTCTAGTAACTTTGTTCTGTGTTATTACCATATCATAACCATCAGGGATGTAAGAAGTGTGAGTCTGGGCTTCTCTGCTATTGGCTGACATAGAGAGGAGGCTTGTGGGGGCTTGTGATCCCTGTCATTCCAGTCAAGGTAGAGAATGGCGCTCAATGATGACATCACTGGGAGGAGCCAGCTTTAAGGCATGCCCGTGTTTGTCTGTAAATCTGTCTGTGTGGGTCTGTGTACGTCTGTTTATGTTTGTGTGTATGTATGTCTGAGACAGATAGACTTTTGTGATCCTCCCCTGTGCTTGGCCTTTGTAAAGTCCCCATGATTCATGCTGTTACATTTTTATAAAATAAAGCAATTGGAAAACCTTTGCCTCCTCACCATGCTTGATGTGTCGTCTTTATTATTTCACTCACCTCTTAAAAACAGATAATTCAGTTCATGTGCATTCTTTATTGTTCTCTATTCTTAAAAATTGACAATTCAGTTATTGAAATCATATCTGAGTAATGTCAAAGCTAACTATGTGAAGCAGTTAGTCACGAGAGGATCCCTGATGTGAACACATTCTTTTACTGTTGGACCCATTGTAACCCTACAATGAAACAGACTGGGACACTAAAAGATAATGTGTGTATACAATGCATGCATACTGTAGATATACAGTACCAGTCAAAAGTTTGGACACACTTTCTCATTCAATAGTTTTTCTTTAATTCTATATTTTCTACATTGTAGAAACATTCTGGGTTCTATATTCTGGAGCTGCTCCCCTTCCACCCACACTCCATTCAGCACACAGCTGGAGGTGGTCAGTATTCATTTAGAATGCAGACAATAAAGTAAAGAAAAACTACTGAATGAGAAAGCATGTCCAAATGTTTGACTGGTACTGTATATAATCATGTATATACATGTCATACAGTAACTCAGTGTAGCTCTAAGATACAGGACTTCAAGCAAAGGACACAAACAAACACGTTTGGATTGCTTATAAATGATTTATTTTGTTTTTTAACACAAGTTAGAACATGACAATCATAAATTCCAGTATTTAATGTGTCAGAGCAGATGGCTCTGAGATGAGGATCAAAGTCAAGTATCTCTAGTTTATACATACATTGACCCCCATTTCTGATTCATTCTTTACATTCTTTTTTAGTGCAAATGTTTTATTTATCTACAACTGTTCGTACACCTTAATACAGCCTCTATAATGTTACATTTTGAAAAAAGTGGAAACCTTTTAGTCTCCAATTTGCATTAGATTGGGCACATTCTAATGCTGTATTTCTGGCTGCCTCATCCCTCTCTCTCGCCTTGTGTTTGTGTGTGTGTGTGTGTGTGTGGTCTATCTTATTGCTGTCTGTCTGGGCCCCTCATCCCTCTTTCACTGTCTGGGTATGAGTGTCTGGTCTATCACTGTCATCCTGTGGGGCATATCCTGATACTTTTTGCCTGGTTGACTCATATCTCTCTCACTGTGTGTGTGTGTGTGGTCTATCTTTCATCATATGGTTTGTATCTTAATGTCTATCTCTGTCACACACAGTGTAAGTGACATTGTGTGTGTGTGTTTATGTCATCGTCTTTATATGGGGCATATCTTGATGCTGTCTGTCTGGGCGCTGAACTGTCCGCTGGCGAAGTCCAGTCCCACCCCAAGTCCGCAGCCGACCCCAAACGCAGCATAGAGGGGCTGAGAGAGGGCGGCCGAGCGGAAGGTGTGCAGCAGTGAGAGCTCGTCGTCCACGGCGTAGAAGGCCAGCGTCTGTGCCGCGCGGTCCAGGAAGAGCCCCACACGTGGGGAGTACGTGACGGGGATGTCCTGCTTCTGGTTGTTATGGAGCGCCGCGCAGCACATGTCCGACAGCTCCAGGCTCCACGACTGGGCGTTGTAGCCCAGCCCCGACCTAGAATCCGGCCCTTTGCGGGGCATGGAGGCCAGGGCAACGCCCAGGGAGGAGCCCCGGCCCCTCCACTCCACCTCCCAGTAGCAGCGCTCCCCAGCCAGGGGCCCCACGCACACCACCTGCGTCCAGCCGTCGAAGCGCTGCGGGGAGTCGGCGCACACCTGCACTGACGCCTGCACCGTTGCCACCGTGTTGCCCTCGGACAGGACCAGCCTGCGGTGTGCCGAGTTGGGGTCAAGGGTCAATGCACAGGCATCTGGGGAAAGAGACGCAGCAAAGGTAAAGGCACACGTGTCAGGTGAGGGAGACAAAAATGAATCAAAGTGTGTGTATGTATGCATGTGTGTGTGTGTGTGTATGTGTGTGTGAGGAGGGGACAGGTGTCTTGGGTGGAAGACAAAACAAGGGGCAGATATCGAAGAATAAAGCGAGGCAAGGCGTAGCGCACTTCAATCACAAAGGCAGTTCAATGTGCTTAACAAAAATAAAACCAAAGAATAATATGTAAAAGCATAAAATATAAAATAAGTGTAAAATAAGTTGAAGGTAAATAAAAGACATATTTAATATGGCATCTGGTAAGCAAGACAGGTGAATAAAAGCTGTGTGTGTGTGTGTGTGTGTGTGTGTGTGTGTGTGTGTGTGTGTGTGTGTGTGTGTGTGTGTGTGTGTGTGTGTGTGTGAGAGAGAGAGAGAGAGAGAGAAGAAGCAGTTGTACTCACACTGCAGGAACTCATCCCTGGTCCGAGGCTCAGGTGCCTGAATGCTGTCTAGGTCAATCTCCCTTACTATGGGGGGATAGGAGGATAAGGATGACAGAAAGAAGGAGAAAGAGAGGAACAGTTGAAGGGTAGCATAGGAGATGATGGAAATACATTTCTAAATATAAATATAAAATTCTAAATATGTTTCTAAATAAATATTTGATCGAACTGATCAAATTGAACTGTGGTGAAGAGTGTACTCACAAGCTGGGAAGGCTGGTGAAGTCATTCCGTCATGTGTTGGAGAATCCAAGAACAAACTAGGATTGACTGTATTTAAGAAATAAATAGAGATAGACAAAAATAGTGAGTATAAAAACGTCAATGTCTT
>CM050220.1:23383423-23385923 GCA_027475355.1 Coilia nasus | reverse complement strand
TGTGTGAGAGACAGAGAGAGAGAGTTAGTGTATGTGTATGTGCTAGCCTGTGACATACCTCTGTTTGGGTTAGTAGGTTTGGGTCCGATTCCTGCGAACACTGAAAAAACATTCACAAAACATTACATGACAATGGCAATGACAATGTACAAGGAAACATGACAACATAGAAGGAAACTGTGGTGTGAATGTAGGGAATGCAGACACTTGTACGCCCCCCTGAAACACATACAGTAATGTGTGTGTGTGTGTGTGTGTGTGTGTGTGTGTGTGTGTGTGTGCAGGGCAGACTCACGTTTCAGGAAAGCTCCCATCTTCTGATCATCTGAACAGGGAAAGAACATCACACAGTCAGAAACACAAAGAATGGTGTACTTTGAAATTGTGTTAAGGAAGACTTAAAGATCGAGACAGAGACAGAGACAAGGAGAGACAGAGAGAGAGAGGAAATAAATAGGAAATAAAAAAATTGACAAAAAACTCACCTTTCTTTGTGACTGTAAAGGGGACCATGTCAAACACTGTAGAGAAAAAAAAAAAGTTGTGTTATGGATTTTTTAATGTTGTATGTGTGCGCTTGTGAGAGTATATGAGTGTGCATGCACCTGGGTATATTTAAAACACTGTTATCAGTTTAGAAGGTTAATGCCATTTAAAGAGATACTATGCAACTTTAAGTCCTTTTTCTGAACGGAGCTCCCCCTAGTAACCAGCAAATACGAAAGTAGTCATGTCCACCGAAAGAAGTAAAGTCACAATTTCTTCAGAATTTAACGTGATCCTGCTTCTCTGAATATTTAAGACTTTGTGACTCTGAGGGTGCGTGCAGGGACAGACTCCCAGATATTGTAAGCATGGTATTCTGTCCACAGAGAGCAGGGGCGGTCGATAAAGTCTTCATTCGCCTGGTAATAACACATTTAAGCATCTACTGACTTCTGACTGACTGAAGATTAACTCGAAAAAGATGCATAGTGCTACTTGGAAAGTATGTGTGCACATTTGTGAGAGTGAGCGTAACCCTGTGTTCCATTTTGCCTAATGTCTACTGCCTACTTACATTAAGTGTGCTTTTTCCACGCTCTGAGAGTAGGCAAAATTTGTGAGGTAAGCATTGTTCCAAATCGAATTCTGCCTGTCGCACTTCCAAATCGAAGTCTGCCAGTCACAGTTTTTAATCAGAGCTCACCAACCACCAAAATAAAATCTTCGATTGTGTTCGATTAGAAATGTTTTTTCTAATTTTTCATGTGTGTGTGTGTGTGTGTGTGTGTGTGTATGTGTATGTGTCTGTATGTGTGTGTGTGTGTGTACCTGTTCTGTTGATCTTGTTGAGCTCCTGGTTACACATCTCCTCCACCCTCTCGCGGAGCTCCAGTATGGTGGCTCTGACTGGGTCAAACGAGACGTCTGGGGTGACAGACACACTCCCCAAATCAGCCACCTCCACTGGGGACACAAGCGCCTGGAAGTTCTGCAGGGGGGAGGTTCATTCAGGTACAGTTACCATAAAATGCATCTGTAAGAAGTTGAGGATGTGTGTGTTGAATGGGGATGTTGGGTGGGGGTGTAAATGCAGGACATATTATTTATAAGAAATGTTGGTTTGGTGTTGGATTTTATTTCAGCTGTTTGTGTTTGTGTATGTGCATATGCGTGTATAGGTTCTCTCTGTGTGTGTTATAGCATCTTTGTCTCTGTGTGTGAGAGTGTGTGTAAGTGCGTCTGTGTATGAGTGCGTGTGCATGTGTGTGCGTGCATGTGTGCATGCGTGTGTGTGTGCGTGTGCATGTGTGTGCCTGCATGTGTGTGTGAATATGTGCGTGTATGTGTGTGTGTGTATGTGTGGCCGTGTGTGCATAGGAGAGTGTGTGTGAGTGTGTGTGTGTGTGTGTGTGTGTGTGTGTGTGTGTCTGTGCATGTGCATGTGCATGCATATGTGTGTGTGCGTATGAGTGTGTGTGTTTGTGTGCGTGTGTGTGTGCATTAATTCCCCTGACCTGCAGGAAGTAGATGTTGTCCTGGCTGCGGATCAGGTCCCTCGTGTCCGTCTCCCTCTTCTTCAGCTGGCTGATCTCGGCCTCCAGCTTCTGCACCACATCCTGGGTCTCGCTTAGCTTTTCCTGCCCAGTGGAGAGCATCACCTCCCCCAGCAGGTCCTGCAGACGCTGCACCGACTGCTGGAGCTCCCCCAGCACCGTCTCCACCTCCTCCTGCACCTTCTCAGACGACCGCTGGACACAAATACAAACACACACACACACATTATTTACAGGTATTTACGGTGTGTGTGTTTTTGTGTGTGTATTAGAAACATTTGCAGGGCGTGTGTGTGTGTGTGTGTCTGTGAGTTTATGTGTGTGTGTGTGTGTGTTTGACCATTAGCAAAGGGTGTTTCTAAATGTTTATTCAGAGGAGGTGTGTGGCTATGAGAGTGTGTGTGTGTATGATGTTTGTCTCACCGTGAGTGTTTCCAGAACCTTCTTCATGTCCTTCAGCT
>CM050220.1:23375923-23380923 GCA_027475355.1 Coilia nasus | reverse complement strand
GCGGCCGCAGACAGCTGGGCCTTGGAGCGCCGCGGCCCGTTAGCGCTGCTAGCCCTACCGGCCTTAGCGTTAGCTCGCACGCTGTCGCCGTGTGCTCTGCGGATGGTGTCGCGAGCGCTGGAGGATAGCGTGCCCTTGCGCAGCTGCTCCATGGCCTCGGCCAGCATGGTGTTGCGGCACAGCTGGGGCTTGGGGCTGAAGGTCTGCCGGCACTCGGGGCAGCTGTAGACGCCGGGCGTCTTCTCCGTGGTCCAGAAGTCGGCGATGCAGGCCATGCAGTAGCTGTGCCCGCAAGGGATGGTCACCGGGTCGGACGGCAGGTCCAGACACACCGGGCAGTTAAACTGCTCCTCCGTCCACAGCTTGGCACTCATGATGACTGAGGAGAGAGGGAGAGAGAGAGACAGACAGACAGAGCGAGAGAGAGAGAGAGAGAGAGAAAGACAGGGAGAGAGAGAGAAAGAGGCAGACAGAGAGAGAGAGAATCAATGAATGAAATGGTAGAATCAAGACAGAGAATGAAGAAATGGCAACATCAAGAGAAAGGGAGAATGAGCTTGAGAATGACAAGCGAGAGAGAGAGAATGAATAAATAAAAGGGTGGAATCAAGAGAAAGAGTGAGGAAATGATAGCATCAAGAGAAAGGGGAGAATGGGCTTGAGAATGACAAACATGCCAAGTTTACTGGAAATAAACTGACTTGAATTGAAAATGAAAAAATGAAGAGAGAGAAAGGGAGAGAAAGAGCAAAAGAGAGACAGATTGAGAGAGAGACAGAGAGAGAATTAAGAAATGGCAGAAGCAAGAGAGAGAGAGGAAGCAAAGGAAGGAATAATGGAAGCAAGAAAGAGGAAGACAGTAATGAAAAGATAGAAGCAAGTAAAACAGGAAAGAAATGACAAGCAAAAGGGAGGTTAAAAGGCCTTACTGTCTTACTATCAGAAGATGAACAGACTGGAAAATCAGAGAGAATCTGTATCAGCTCCTTACAGCAGCAAGAGAAAAAATCAGGGCTGGAATGAGACTGAAGGTGTGTGAAAGAGTGTGTGTGACAGGAATGATGTCTCAGGCCAGGTGAAAAGACTGGGGTGGAGTCAAGCTGGCAGAGCAGGTTTAGGAGGAGGCTCCTGCACAGGTACTTCACACCTCCCCTCCCTTTTCTCTCTCTCTCTCTCTCTCTCTCTCTCTCTCTCTCTCTCTCTCTCTCTCTCTCTCTCTCTCTCTCTCTCTCTTTCTTTCTCTCTCTTTCTCTCTCAGTCAAATTTCTATTTCAAATTCAAAGGGGCTTTATTACCATGACTCAGAAAAGTAGTGTTGTTAAAGCTTACACATGACAAAACAAACAGATACAGTATCTTATACAACTTAACATATCACATAATCCCTGATGCTAAGATAGCTAGTTAGCTGAAAGAAATAAAACCTATATTTAAATAATATTAATAATCATTGTTATAAATCCAGGTTTACTTAAATGCATTAAACATATATTCTTAAATCTCTGTCCCCATCTATCCCCCCCTCTCTGACTCTCTCCCATTCTATTTTCTCCCATTCTAGCCATTTGTAAAATGGCTCTTTATGGGCTGGTGGCTGGCGTGAGATTGAATGCGCCCATTATAAGTAGATTACAGTAAGAGCAGCACTGAGGCATGCAGGGTTAAGATTGAGTGTTATTATTAAAGATGCTGGGATGATGGGAAATTATTTTTTTTATAGATGGCAATGCTCTTTTATGGTTGGTGGCAATATGTCAGCTTTGTTGGTCAGGGCTTGTTAATGACTATTAATGAATGGTTAATGATGGTTAATGAATTTTTGTGGAAGTGTTTATATAGATTACACCTGTTTTGGTCTCCCTCCCTGTCTTTCCTTTCCCATTCCTCCTTCTCTTCTCTTTTCTTCTCTTCTCTTCTCTTCTCTTCTCTTCTCTTCTCTTCTCTTCTCTTCTCTTCTCTTCTCTTCTCTTCTCTTTTCTCTCAACCTGTATATCATGATCTATGTAGAGGAAGTAAGTTTCAGGCTTTTTCTTTCACCAACTTCCTGTTTCCCTGTTTAGACTCCTCCTCTCTACTAATTTCCCTCGTGTTTTGTCTTTCTTTGTTGTCTCTCTCTCATTCTCTTTATCTCTGTCACATTGCCTATGTGAGACACTTGCCAGTTGTTGTGCTTTGTCAAAATCACCTCCAGGTGGTGCTACAGACCTTCCGTCAATATATACCTTATATCCCTGATCATCCAATAATGTGTGTGTGTGTGTGTGTGTGTGTGTGTGTGTGTGTGTGTGTGTGTGTGTGTGTGTGTGTGTGTGTGCGTCCGTGTGTGTGTTTGCGTGTGTGTGCGAATCACTGAGTGTATTTTGACACCCACACTGGTGCAACCCATTAGCATACAAATACCTCCAGAAGCCAGGCAGTATCAGTGAAAGTGAACACACACACAGGATGCAAATGAGGCAAAACCTTCCTCTTAATGCCTCAAGAATATGGGTGAAATTATGTGCAACCCCCACAACAGACCTCACATGTATCATGATTTTGTTAACATATAAGTTAGTTTGAAATTCCAAATTTGACACTATCATGATAATCCATCTACAACAAGTGTGTCAATCCTGTAAGTACCTATTCTGAAGCAAAGTACCTCAGGTGTTTACATTGCTAACTTAATCACTTAAATGATTATGTTGTTACAAATTCTTTCCTTCATTAAACCAGATGACGAAAGGGCAGTTTTTTTTTAATGATGCATGTCCATGGTGAAGATGGTGATGGTGATGGTCCATGGTGATGACTCTGAGCTCTATGAAGGTTAATATCCCAGCATATATCTGCAAGCAACAGGAGGCCAAATCTGTTGGCAGATTTCAACAATTTCATTTTCAACCAGAACATTTCAACCATCACTCAAGAATAAAGGGTTTTTTTCCCTTTCTCTTATGACCACACTAAAATGAAACCTATCGTACAGAAGACAATTTGTACATATCACGAGATCATAATATTTTGCAAGGAATCAAAGTCTTATGGAAACCATGCAAACTAAAAGAAAGAGAATTGTATAATTACATATTGTATTATATATATTCTGCCAGTAATAGATGCCACAAACAGAACAAATCATTTCATCAGCCTAAATGAGACACCTTTTCAGAGAAATAGTCTTGTCAGGTAGCTGACATTTAATTATTTATTCCTAATGTTCCTAAAGGTCTCCATCATCCCAGCCAATCTGCAGGTTAGAAACGTCATTGCCTGAGACACTGGAGTCTGAAATAGAACTCACAGTTCAGTTCAATTCAGCAGTGTGTTTCAGAAAGTGTCCTCGTAGTGACTGCTAATGAGATAGATATGTCAGGGCTTAGATATGTGCCCCTCATATAAGCTTATCTGTGCTGTTACAGTACGTTGCAAGGGAAGCGAAATACAGGCGGAAGACCATCCTTGCAACCTTTGGAAAATCAGCTGTGCAGTGCTCACACCATGGGGCTGAATGCATAATCAGTCAGGTCAAAAGGAGGACTGATGCAAGCCTTGGTTCATAGACAGCTCAGCAAAAGTTAGCTGAGAACTGTAGCTTAGCCTCTTATATGGCTTCTACCATAGCAGAGGCTACCGCAGTTGTCATCCCAACCATGCAAAAACACCCAGATGATCAGACGACCAACATGCAAAAAAGGTCATTTGCACTGTGGCAGTAACTGTGAAAATGATAGAGACCGATCTTGCTACACTTATTCTGTTATGGAGGACTGAAGCCAAACAGAAGCAGAGGAAGCAGTAGGGTCTTTTTGTAGTCATACAACAGGAAGCATAGACAAACTCTCACACACCGAGTTTCAGGAGACAGCCAGAAATGCTGTCAGTGATGTGCTTATAAAGAGACTTTCAAGCGTTGATGCCATTACCCCATCCCAGTTGTCACAGTCTTCTGTTGAGCTGGCCAATCGGAGTGGTCTCTGTGGTGATGCAGAAGTAGGAACCCCATCTGTGTCAATGGCTGCTTAGCAGCATCTACTCTCACAGAGACACAGACTGGTACAGTCTACTGAAAGCTTCCATGAGCAAGAGGGTGTTGAAACTAAAACCCGTGGGCACAATATTAATTCTCAGAAGAAAGAAGTAAGGTTTGTGAATATGTGGATGACAACTTGGATGGACCAACCTCCAGAGAGTCTTTGGTGACAGTGAATTTCATTGGCAATGTTTAAGCCCAAATTTAAATCTTGGCACATGGCTCTAAAGACATCCAAAAGGGTTCAAGTACAAAGTTACAAAGTTACAGTTGCCTCTGCATCATCAGAAGAGTGGTACCGGCATGAAAAGCACAAGTCTATCAGCTATCTACCTCCCGAGGCATGTCTTCATATACACTGTCTTTATACTTCATACGTCATACTTTACTGAGCCTGACAGTTCATCCACTGCCACTAGTCAGGACAGTGAAGAGGCCGCGTGTAAACTTGTGGAGTCCTTTGTCCAGGACATGAGTAATTTTACACAAATCATTCAGTGATCAGAATCTGCAGAGGGGTGTGGGCCTGTGGTTCCAGGAATTACTTCCACAGAAGTACCTGCTCATGACTCTCCTTCTGTAACTGATAACCCAACATTGCCTATTGCATTTAAAGTAAACCCTAAGGTCAGGTTAGGGGTGAAGAAATATTTTGTGGTAGACAAACTCCTCCTAAAAAAGACCACAAAGAATGTTGAAGGAGAGGGTGTGAAGGGGCTGGAAGACACTGTTCCCACTGAACCTATTCCACCAGGTGACTCACATGAGAAAAAGAGCTCTTTCTCAGACAGGTGCAGAATGGCCAATCCGGGATGTGGGAGGCACGATGTCAGAGTTGGAGAGTTTGACAGATTTAACAAATATTTGCCAAAAGTGACGACACTACATTTGGCTCAAAGAACATCAGCACCAGATCCAGTGAAGCCTCTATGCAACTCACTCCTAACTGCTACTCTGCAAAAGCTCTGAAGTGAAAAGGTTTTTA
>CM050220.1:23345923-23353423 GCA_027475355.1 Coilia nasus | reverse complement strand
AGTTGTAGTTTAACTTTATCTGGGCAGGACTGGGGTTGAAGGGAATTGTAGTTTGATGTATCTGGGCAGTGCTGGTGGTTGATGGGAGTTGTAGTTTATCATACCTGTGGAGCACTGGGGGTTTATGGGAATTGTAGTTTAATGTACCTGAGCAGGGCTGGGGGTTGATGGGAGTTGTAGTTCAGTGTACCTGGGCAGGGCTGGGGGTTGATGGCAGTTGTAGTTTGGCATACCTGGGCAGGACTGGGGGTTGCAGTCCTGGTACTCCACAGGGGAGCCAGAGCAGGCGTAGGGGGCGCTGCGGCCTTCTGGGGTGTTGCACAGTCGCCGACGGGTGCGGAAGCCTTTCCCACACTCCTTAGAACACGCCGACCACGTCTCCCACGCTGACCAGCTGGCTCCCTGAGGGCGGATCAAAAGGCGCTCCACCTTCAGCAGATCCTCTACTAGAGCTGTCAATCAAACAATAAATCAATCAATTAGTCAGTCAGTCAATCAATCAGTCAACCAATCAATTAGTCAATCAATGCACCAAAAGTCAGTCTAGCAGTGAATCAATCCATGTGTACTTGTCTTGTATGTTATGTCTTACAGTACTTGTATATTATGTCCCATTTGTATACTGTCCTTCTTGCATATTATATTATATATGTACATAATTATTGCCTATTTTAGGTGCTTATATGTATATTGTTGTCTCTATTCTACAGTATGTGCCTACATATTTCTATTTGCCTATTGAATGTATACTACTAGACATCCATATGTTGAATGCATAGACAGCTAACCTCTCAAATTGTAAATGTAAGTATACCTGGCCAATAACTGATAAAAAATGATTCTGAATCAATCTGTCAACCAACCAATCAATTAATCAACCAATCAGTCAATGAATATGTTAATCAATTAATTAAACTAGATGCTTAGTTGAGTGTGTACCTGTGTGTGCATGGAATGTGTCTGTGTAATGTGTGTGTGTCCTCACCATCTGTCTCACAGGGCGTGATGCCGTCGTTGGGGCAGAGGCGCGTCTCCGTCTTGCGTTTGCCCAGCTGCAGCTCGTGGGGGTTGGGCAGGAGGGCACGACACGTGTAGCGCCACCTCTGCTCCTGCCGAGCCCCGCCTTGCGTCACATTCACCGGTAACCACGGCGACCACGGGGTGTTCCGCCGCACCTCCGGACACGCCTCCAGATTACACGCCTTGTACTCCTGGCAGGCACAGGGGTAGACATCATTGGTGGAAACACTGCTAACATGTCTCTGATTGGTTAAGAAAATAGCCAATCACAGTTGACAACTAGAGCCAAAGAGCCTATTAGGGTTGCTATTTACTGAAACGTCTTGCTGTTCATATTCATCCACTTTCACTTAACGTGACAAAATAATACAAAGTGCATTATGGGAAACAGCTAATTGGATCACACATGACAAAAGGCATCTTCCTGTCATAGCCAATGAGAGGGCAGCCTGAGTAAGGTGACCGAAAGGTGTTTTGGCAGCCTGAGAGTGATTGACAGGTGTGTAGGCCTACCAGAGGGCAGCCTGGGCAGTTGTTGCCGTTCTCACAGCTCCTGACGCGGGAGTGGACTCCGCCCCCACACGCCGCACTGCACTTGGACCAGGAGTTCCAGGAAGTCCAGGAGACGGCCACCGGACACGGAGTCTTCTCATTACACAGCCTAGGGTCACACACGGACACACACATGGACACACACACACACACACACACACACACACACACACACACACACACACACACATGCACACAAAATTTGTACATAACCAAAGAGTTCCAGTCATATTGGTACATCCACATAAAGAATCACATACACACAACAACACACAGAAACAGAAACACACACACACACACACACACACCTCTCTTCTCTGGCCTGTCCCACACACACTCGTCCTCCGTGCCGGGGGGAGGGGTTGTTGCAGGACCTCTGGCGAACCTCGAAGCCCATCCCACAGCTGGTGCTGCACTGTGTCCATGGAGACCAGGGAGTCCAGCCTCCATTCCTGACAAACACACACACACACACACACACACACACGTCACAAAGGTTATCTGACACACACGATACACACATGAGGTCGTTAGACACATATGACACACATATTACACAACATACGCATACACAAATACATCAGGCTGTCACACAACACAAATATATATCAAGTCAGGAGTATTTAGCAACTGTTTAATAGTGAGGCTATATTTGTAGAGAGTGTGTGTGTGTGTGTGTGTGTGTGTGTGAGAGAGAGAGAGAGAGAGAGAGAGAGAGAGAGAGAGAGAGAGAGATGTGTGTGTATTTGTTGGACATTAGGGAGACATTCTAAAGCACCTGTGTAATTGGCCTAAGTGCTGTGGAGTAAACAGCCCTTTTCCACACACACACACACACACACACACACACACACACACACACACACACACACACACACACACACACACACACCTTCATTTTATCACTGTCAGCAGCTCTCTCTCTCAGTCTCACTTAATCTCAGTCACACACACACACATACACACACACTCCTTCATTTCATTACTGTCAGCAGCTCTCTCCCGCTCAGTCACACACACACACACACACACACACACACACACACACACACACACACACACACCACATCATTTCATTAGTGTAAGATGCTCTCTTTCCGTCCCCCTTACTCTTTCTCTCTCTCACATACCCCCCCCCCCCCTCCCCCTACAACCTGCCCCCCAGGCCTGATTTCTCTCTCGTGTCGTGGAGAATAACAGGCCAATCATGGTGCCCTGTCAGTGGAGCGTTGCTCTGTAATTGGATAAACTCACAACTTATCGGGGGGCACTAAGAGCTTTTCTGCTGATAGGCGAAATCACTGCAATGTGGATGTGTGTGTGTGTGTGTGTGTGTGTGTGTGGATGTGTGTGTTGTTAATGACTGCCTTAACACACTGTTGAATGCCTCTACCTCTACTGGTCAATAGAAGCGCTTGCCATACACTTGTATATATATATATGTGTGTGTGTGTGTGTGCGCGTGTGCTTGTATATAAGTATGTGTGTGTGTGAGTACATGTATGTATATATATGTGTGTGTGTGCGAGTATATATGTATGTGTGAAGTCTGTACCTGGAGCAGTTGGCCACCTCTATGGTGGGACCGGCACACTTAGCACCTCCGCACTGGGGGGCGGGGCTATCGCAGGAGCGTAGGCGGCACACGCAGCCGTTAGCACTGCCCCCGTCGTCATGGTTACAGGGTTGCCATGGGGCCCAGGGCCCAAAGCCACCATCTTGGGTGAGGTTTCGCACCTGGGAACACAAACACGACAGAAAGAGTGAGATAAAAAGCTAGTGTGTGTGTGTGTGTGTGTGTGTGTGTGTGTATGTGTGTGTGCGTGCGTGTAGTATGTATTTATGATGTAAAATTCAGGAAAGCTTCTTGCACATCTTTGGAAAACATGGAAGGTTGGAAAAGACCCAATGTCGCAAAATTAAAAACTTAAGAAAGTATCACTGCACCACACCGCACACTAACCATTTCTAAAGCAATTTATTTAGAAAGTACGTCTTACACATACATCAGGTAAATGACATTGTACTTTCTAAATTATTTGCTTGCGAAATGTTCAGTGTGCGGGCCACTTTGTTTTTGTATTTATAAAATGATGTATTTATTATGTCTATGAGTGTGTGTGTGTGTGTGTGTGTGTGTGTGTGTGTGTGTGTGTGTGTGTGTGTGTGTGTGTGTGTGTGTGTGTGTGTGTGTGTGTGTGTGTGTCTTACAGGGCACTCTGTGATGTTCTGGATCCACTGGCTCATGCTGGCACTGTCTTCTATGGTGCTGCAGCGTCTCTGCTGCTGGTCCCAACCACAGTAGGGGTCTCTGGCTCCCAGACACGCCCTAGCAGAGCACACACACAGGGGACAATTAGTACGCAAACACACACACATACACACACACACACACACGCATGTAAACATACACTAATATACATATATACAACTTTAGGCATGCATGTTCACATACACACATATTTTAGAGGTGTATATAATACAGTCATCATGTCCCGCCCCTTTCACTGAACATTTTAAATTAAATGTACAGTTATATTACTCCATATAACATTTGGTTGTACAACCTCACATTTTGCTGTAGCGAAGAGTGTTCAGCTCAGGTCAAAATAGAGTTTAGCTCCCACTGTATTTTCTACCGTATTTTGCGTTTAACGTTCATTAAGCTCAAAACCTAGTTTCAGCGGTTTATAAGCTTCCATTTCCATCCCATTAATTTCACAATACTTCAGCTATTGTTTGTTATTCCTTTATTCAATTGTGCTAAATTTGGCCTGGCCTGACTGGCACATTAGCTGGGACCAGTTAAGTACCTACTGTGGAAGATGGGGAGAAACTCAAGAAGTAAACAAGTTAGGCAGAATCTGAAATCAGAATTCTCGTCGCAACAGTGAGAATTCAATCTCCCTTCTGTATATCGGCGTTTTGGCATACACAGCATTAAAACATTGTTTATACTAGGCCAACTCACTTTACATTGTCCTTATTGGTTCAAACCTAAGAACCTCAACTCTGTGTGTGAGGTTTTTTCCAGAGTCCATTGACTATAATTAGTAGATAAATAATTATGAAGTGTTACATACAAGCAAAGGGGCTTCGCTAATACTGGGAGAAAACACATATGCTTAGGATATGTCTGTCAACACACAGTCTCTCTAAGTCTGTCTGTCTTTCACTTTCTTTTGCACAAACATCCCCTCTCTCTACCTTAAACACACACGTACACACATACAGGCACACACACACACACACACACAGACACATCTTGCTCACACACTCACTCACTTAATCAGCCCCACAAAGAGAGCAGTGAGCCACTGGCAATTATGCACCACATGTCAGCTCGCCATGTAGTGTACGTTATCAAATGAGTCATTCAGCAGAGTATGTGTGTGTGTGTGTGTGTGTGTGTGTGGTTGTTTATGTGTGTAAGTGTGCAGGTGTGGGTGTGGGTGTGTGTGTACAAATTGTGTCCTTGTACAAGTTTGTGTGTACACATGTTTGTGTGTGTGTTTGCCTCTTTTTTAGCCAACCACAGCCTGGAAGGTCCATGTGTGACATAGAGGAAAAAACAGTGATAAACAGTCGTGAACAGCTGCTTCATAGAGTTGCAGTCAGCTGTCAACACTAACTGGACCCTGGAAAAACAGGAACAGCCCTGGACACCTATGTCCTTGTATCAGGATGCAGAAAAGGGGTCCTTTCATACTGGTGTTTATTTTGATTGTGACTGAGGGCAGTCTTTCTCTGTTACAATTCGGTGGTGTGTGTGTACAGTATGTGTGTTTGTAATTTATATCTATATGCAATGGGACGTGTGTGTGTGTGTGTGTGTGTGTGCGTGCGTGTGAGTGTGTGTTTGTATAATATAGAAGGCTGAATCTAAAACTTGGGCACAAAACTTGCTCTTGGCTACCAGGCCTCACTTTGGATAAGGGGACAGTGTGTGTGTGTGTGTGTGTGTGTGTGTGTGTGTGTGTGTGTGTGTGTGTGTGTGTGTGTGTGTGTGTGTGTGTGTGTGTGTGTGTGTCTCTCTATTCCTGTCTTGTCTTTTGTTCTCTCTCTCTTTCTCTTGTCGTCCCTCTTCAGCTTATTCTGTAGCCGTCATCAAAACTCTCAATCAAGCAGAGAGATCCTAGAGAGCCAAACAACCTCTTAGAGATGGGGAGGGGGGTGGGGGTGATGGGGAGGGGGGTGGAGGAAAGAGAGACAGATGGTGGAAGAGAGGAAGTGGGAGATACAGAGAGAGAGGAAGTAAAGAGGGAATACAAGAGTGGGGAATATGAGAAAAGTAAGACAGCTAGACGAATAGAGACAAACAGAGAGAGAGAGATACAAAGAGAGAGGATTGATAGAGGAGAGGGTACGAGGAGAAATCAGTCTCCTAGTACAGTTAGATATAATTATATGATAAAAGTACTAGATATATTATATACTATAGCATACTAATATTCGCTTTTTATCCCACCAGCGCAACCCCATGTGTGTCACAAACCACACACACGTTGGAAACAATACACTCATGCCTTCAGAAATGTAGTCCTCCATACAAATACACACACACACACACACACACACACACACACACACACACACACACACACACACACACACACACACACACACACACACACACACACACACCCTGTGCCAGCAAGTCAAACACACACCTTTGCTGAACTGCTAAATCTGTCCCTATCTTGATCACACATACTCATATCTATAAACACACGATGACTCCTGTATACACACACACACACACACACACACACACACACACACACACACACACACACACACACACACACACACACACACACACACACACACAGATATATACACACAAATGGCATGCCAAAGAATGCAAGCCCTGCTTGCGGTGAACCGTGTAGCCAATGCCCTCATGCCAATCAAACATCAGCGAACACACACACACACACACACACACACACACACACACACACACACACACACACACACACACACACACACACCCGCTGCCAACACAGGTGCTCCAGTAGATTACCCTATCTCTCTCACCACACATGCATAGCTATACATACATACGCATACACACACATAACTTGTGAGGTTTATATACACACACATCTCAGGCAACTATGGCATGCCACCAATGCCAATGGAATCATATTTGACACAAATACTCACAGTGCTTCATATCTACTCAAGACATTTGGAGGGATCAAAGACACGCACACACACATACACACACACACACACATGCCTTACACACAGGAGGTTTAAACACACACACCCTTTACACACAAGAGGTTTAAACACACACACGCACGCACACACACGCGCGCACACGCACACCCCCACACACCCACACACATACAGACACATGCACAGAAACATCTTAACATCTTAGGAGTATTTTAAACACTGCTTCAGTGTTCCAGTTCCTGTGTGTGAGTGAGTATGTGTTTGTGTGTGTGTGTGTGTGTGTGTGCATATTGTGAGAAGTTTGACAGACTTTGGTCCGCTGAATATTAAACACCCTCGGCAGTCACACAGGTAATGTGTGTGTGTGTATTTGTCTGTGTGTGTTTGGACGTGTCTGGTAATCAATCAAACCACTCAAGCAGATGTGTGTGTGAGTGTGTGTGTGCAAGTGTATTTGGCTGGTGGTCATGAAATCCATGCAGGCAGTGCTGCTGTTTGGGTATGTCTACATGCGTGTGTGTGTGTGCATACGTGTGTGTGTGTGCATATGTGTGTGTGTGTGCATACGTGTGTGTGTGTGCATATCTTAGTGTCTGCCTTTGGTGTTTGTTGGGTAACACTTTATTTGAAGATGTCTACATAAGAGTGGAATGAGCATGACATAAACACAACATGGCATCTGTTATAAACATCAATAACTCTTCATTCATGTTTATGACTGGTGTCATTAAGTGCCATTCG
>CM050220.1:23330923-23335923 GCA_027475355.1 Coilia nasus | reverse complement strand
ACTAAGTCAGAGAAGCAGAGGGGGAGAGATTGTGCAAGACAGACTGATAGACAGATGGAGAGGAGGTGTTTGACAATAGAGGGGGAAAGAAACAGGAATGAGGACAACAAAAGCTTTGTGACTAAACCAAACACTGACAGGGGGTGGACACACACCAGTGAGACAGACACTGAAAACTCAAACACAAACACACACTCACACACAAACACACAGAAACACACAGAAACACACACACACACACACACACACACACACACACACACACACACACACACACACACACACACATACACACACACAGCCAAGAGACGCCCTGAGAAGCCCTGAAAGCTCTGTCACGCACAGGCAAAAAAAAAATAGACTGAAAGCTGGCAGAGACAGGCAAAAGCGAGACCCTGAAAGCTCTCACACACACACATATTGAAGGCTGGCACAGCATGACAGGAGAGCCTCTGAAGACTGACACACACACACACTCACACACACACACACACACACTCACACACACTCACACACAGCCAGGCAAAATCCTCGGTGGGCTGACACACACTAATGCTAATGCGGAGTTTATTTTGGCTGAAGGGAAGTGAGCTTGGCCATGTTCCAGATCATTCCAGCACTGAGCTCCGCACTGTACATCAGAGCCGCTCTTAAATCCAATTACTATTTACTGCACTGACAGCTAAGGCAAACACACACACACAAACACACACACATACAGACACACACACATACAAACATACACAATGTCAGAATTCTCTACGCACTATGTGCTCCGTCCTGTACCAGACAATAGTGGTGTTGTATGAGACCTTAGAGGGCTCCTTTGTGAAAAAAAAACCTCCAGCAAGTTCTTCATAACATTTAATTCTCCACATTAGGGAAAAATTGGGAACCAAAGTGTTTTTATGCTGTTAATGTTAAAGTAGCTCTCTGTAAAGCCTTAGTGTTGTTTATGGTTAAGAGTAGTTCTGCGAGATGTAAACACCATTGACAAAACTGCCTCGCAACTGATGGAGAACTTCTGAAGATTCACAGCTGCGCTGAAGCAACACAGCAAAAAGAGTCTAAGAAGCAAAACAAGGCCTTAAGGGTGTGTGTAGGTGTGTTCTCTAAGATGTGTAAGGGTGTGTGTAGGTGTGTTCTCTAAGATGTGTAAGGGTCTGTGTGAGGTGAAAGGGTAAAGATCTCTGCACACCAGCTTCGACAAAGTGCGCCGCATTTTCAAATCTGACAGTGTGCGCAGTGAACATCTTGCTATTCCATCTATCAGCCATTATGATAAACAATGGATTTCAATAAGCAGCACCAACAAAAACAGACTCGAATTGTAATTGGCAAGCCATCAGCAGCAGTTCTACGCCGGTGTGTGGGGTCGTATTGACAACAATGTAATCTAAACTAATAGAATGTAGGAAGTGCAGTGTGGCACACTTTGTTGAAGCCGGTATGTGGAGACATTAAAAGTTTAAAAGTGTATGAAGGTGGTGCATGTGAGGGCTTCGGTACCGTTGAGCCACTTGGAGTTGTACTGGGCGGTCCTGAGGGGGGGCATGTTGCCGAGGCTGCGGTAGAGGACGGGATCTCGGCCGGAGAAGTCGATGACGGTGGCGGCGTAGAGCTCGCCTCGCTCCGTTACCATGGCAGTGGAGTTGTGGCGCGGGTCGTATGGGCACCGTGCCACTCCGTTCATTGTGTCCAGAACTTTACTCAGATTAGCCACCTGAGGGAGAGAGAGGGAGAGAGGGAGATCAGGAGAGAGGGATGGAGGCACAGATGGAAGAAAGGGCAGAGAGAGAGAGAGAGAGTGGCGAAGGAAAGAACAGAGGGAAGAAAAGAGAGAGGAAAAGAGAGAGGGAGGGACAGAAGGAAGAAAGCAGATATTGAAGGAGGGAAGGTGAAAAAAGAGAAAAGGAGGAGAGGGAGTATGAAGGAGGGGAAAATCAGGGAGGTGTGTGTGTGTAGTCAAGTGTGTGTGTGTGTGCTGTAGGGTGGGTATGTGTGTAGAGAGTAGTGTGTACGTGAAGTTTGGTTTTTGTGCATGGACTGTTGTGTGTATGTGTGTGTGTGGAGTGCAGTGTGTGTATGTGGTATAGTGTGTATGTGGAGTGCGGTGTGACAGTGGACTGTGGAGTGATGTGTAGGCTTTGAAAATGAGTATAATCTAGTCTAAAGTAGACCTATACCCTAATCCTGATTACTATAACAATAGTATGTCAGAATACATTTGTAGTTAAGAAGGCTTAAATCTCTTCTCCCAAAGGTACTCCTTCTAGGTGTAGAAGTACGTTGTGTTTTCTCAAAACTGTAGCTCAACTGTCTTATGGCCTACATGCCCACCTGAGGTCAAAGGTGACTCACCTGTCGGGTGGAGCACACAGGGGTGAAAGCGTTGGTGCCACAGGCGAACAGCCGCTTGCCACTGAGCAGCAGGACGCGGATGTAGTTCTGGCACTCCTCCTGAGGGGGGCAGTAGAGAGGGGCAGACAGGATAATCAACACTGAGTGCACTGAGATTCTCCACACTCAAGTGTATGTGATTTACAGTTTTACAGTTACATAACCACAGTCCATATGGCAGTAACTATAAACCTGAAGCTGTGGAGCTTGAGCCAAAATGGCCCCCTGGAGGTCTGAGAAGGATGACATCACTCTAGCCCATGGGCTGTAAAACAATAACTGGACAAATCTTCTGTGACATCATGTTTTCTGAAGAGTAGGTTTAAATCTCAAATCTGATTGCGATGGGTGCGGCCATTTTGGCTGCGAGTCAGTGGGTAATTGTATTACAACTGACAAAGTTAGAAGATGACTTTTTGATGAAAAACTCCCCCTCTTATGGATGAGAAAAAGAAGCTATGGACAAAAACCGCTGTCTGAAATAGGAAGTAATATTTTTATATCTGTTGTAGAGTTGGACATTTCAACACGGGAGTCTATGGGGATTGACACACTTTTGAAGCATGGTGGCCATTTCAGGAAATTGCTGGTTTTTACACCTCTGTACTGGAGTCATGTGTCATAGTGCATTCCATTTGTCTCGCCAACCGAGATTCTGGGGCCAGACTGGCCTGACATCTGCTAAAAACACAACAACAACCAAGATGGATATGTTCCATTTGGCAAATTCGTAATGACACTTCATACAGGACACATAACATTGTATTTCACAAATAACGTAACGTGTAATAGTATGTAGTATCGACTAAAACAACACTGATTATATGCAAGGCTGATGACAACACCACAAATCATGACAAACTTCTAAATGGAAAATATCGCAGCATTCACTCAATGTGCTTCAACTGCGCAGCCATCTGGAATTGTGAACTCGGGGTCCTTTGTGCTGCTCTGACTTTCTAGGGTGAACGTCCGAGACTTGGGGGCACACATGATGTTACTTCATCCTTTTGAACACGCACAACTGCTTGGAAATGCTCCGACTGCAAATGGAATGCACCCTCAGATCCAGAGTTTGTTGTTTGGCCCCATCAGAACCTCTGACAGGCTCCACCCCTCAACTGAATAAACCCCTCCCATTGTTAGGCCACACCCTCACCTCCGTCTTGCCTTTGCTCTGACACGACCTCCTGGTGTCGCTGTCCACAGCCCACTCTGTTGCCTAGGAAACAAGCACAAATATACCCGTGAGCAATATGGCGTGAAACGCATAGTGTGTTCGGTCATCTAGGTCTCCAAGGAGCCAGTAGAGAAAAACAAAGGATGCTGATGATGTCGTGGTGATTATTACTGGAGTAAACAAAGTCTCTAAGACTTGCGCTGACTTCTGAGAAGAGTTTGACCAGAATACACACACAAACACACACACACACACACACACACACAAGCGCACATGTATACGCACACACAAGCTAGCACATGAGCATAAAAACATACATACACACATGTGCATGCAAGTATGTTTACACACACACACACACACACACACACACAAACACACACACCCAGACAGACACATGTATACACACACCCACAAGCAAGCATATATACACCATCACATGCACATTCACACACAAACACGTAAACACACACCCACACACGCATTGGAAGGACAATGTGTCAGAGGAAAGTAAATGTAATTTCCCAGCACTAGCGTCCCATCACTGATTACATCACTTCATCTGGGTTTGATTACCCATGATACAACAGGGCGAGTCCAGCACCCACACGCTATGGACCGACCTCAGAGCCTTACTCTGCTCCTGGAAGTCCCATCACACATATACACATGCTCTCTCTCTCCCTCTCTCTCTCTTTCTGTGTCTCTCTCTCTCAGGCCTGATTCACACCAAACTGTCTGCATATACAGTGTGTGCCCGTTTTCTGTCCGTATTCGTTTAGAATGCATGTTAACAAATTAGACTCTTCACACCGAACACGTGATCTGAGCGTATTCTGTCACTATACAAACATATTGTACACGGATATGTGCTGTACACGCTCAAGTCGGTGTGACACATACACACAAATACTGTCACATACACACCATCCCAGACCTATCCCTATGGCATTCTAGTGCACATTCAGAATCAATATTGACTGGATCCATCAACAGTCCCGGGGACAGAGGATCAAACCAATGAGCAGTAGATCAAACGTGTGTGTGTGTGAGTGTGTGTCAGTAGCACTGTGGGCTAGGCTGAACAGTGCAGGCAAGGGCAGCAGATCAAGCATATGTGTGTTTTTTTATTTTTTTTTTATGTTTTTTTATTTTTTTAGTGTGTTGTGTGTTTGATTTACTTAAAGGGTATTATCAAGTTCCTTTGACTCCTAGGGCACAAGAGGTTTCATCTTTTATTACACCTACCGGTCTGTACTCTTACACTCGCATGTCTTTTGGGTTGCGCAACGCCCCTTCCAGTTTCCAGCGGCTCATGAACAGAGTCGCGGCGGGACTGGAGGGGTGCGCAGTGTACTTAGATGACGTAGTTTGTTGTGCTGATACGTGGGAAAACCATCTGTTGCGCATTCGTGCACTG
>CM050220.1:23308423-23310923 GCA_027475355.1 Coilia nasus | reverse complement strand
TTCATAAATATAAAAATAGCTGGACAGACACACACACACACACACACACACACACACACACACACACACACACATACAGGTCTTTGCTACCTGGTAGGGACACATGACAGGATGCAGCCTGGTGGGAACCACCCTTTCTGAATGGTTTACAGACAAGGCAGAAACTGATCCACACTCCATCTGCTTCTGTCAGAACAGCTATCACTTGAAAGTTTAAGCAAGACCCACAGAAGACTGACCTGACTTTTCACCAACTGCTGGGGACATGTCAGGTAGATGACTCCCCTGGGGACTTGTGACGTTATATTAAAATGATATGCAAATTAATATTGTGTGTGTTTGAAAGGGGTGCTGGTGGGGACCTATGATGTCATCAATTTGCATATCAAAACATTACATCACTGTGTGTTTCAAAGGCTACCAGTGGGGACCTAACAATGGAAGTGGTAGGCGCCCTTAGACTAAACTTCAGTCAGTGGGGGGTGGGTGGTTGTGGTGGGGACCTAATATGTCAGGTGAAAACACACATCTCAAACAGTTCCTTGGCAGATGTGTGGTTGGGGTGGGGACCTGATATGTCAGGTGAAAACACACATCTCACCATTCCCGTCATCAACCAGTACACTTTACCAGTGGGGGAGGGGTAAATGCGATGGGGACCTTACATGTCGCCTGCACATAGAATACGCTACTTTAAACCTTTTTCAAATTCAGCAGGACTGTAGGTCATCTGTTGTTAGTGGTTTATAGGTGGTTGTGGTGGGGACATATGTCAGGTGGAAACACACATCGCAAATAGTTCATTGGAAGATGTGTGGTTGGGGTGGGGACCTGATATATCAGGTCAAAACACACATCTCAAACAGTTCCTTGGAAGATATGTGGTTGGGGTGGGGACCTGATATGTCAGGTCACAAGTCAGCAAACAGTGCTGGAATCTTCTCTATACATCACGCCTTCAGATGGTAGGATGGTTTTATTAGTGGGTGGATTGGGGGATGGGGAGATAGTCACGGTGGGGACCTTACATGTCAGGTAAACACACAATGCTATAAACATCTTCTGAATACAGGAAACCCCCACATGGTTTATTGTTTGTGGGAGGTGTCTTTTGTTTATGGGGGCATGGTAAGTGTAGAAAAGGCTATGGACATTTTCCCTGTGTTCCTTTCTGCTATGCTGTTTAATGGGATAATGTCCCCTTTGTTGGGCTAAGGAACTTTTATTCTGACGCAGTTGGCGTGGGGTTATGACATCATCATATATGGACTATAATCAGTGTTCATAGTATGACGTGTGGCTCACGAAAGTTTTGTAGTTTGCCAAGAAATCCAACCCAATCCTCATTATGTGGGCGTAAAATGAGGAATGTAAGTTTACCTTTGTATCAGTTTAAGTCATATTAAGTATATATTTTGGAATATTTGTGCAGATAGTGAAGTTACAGCCAAGTATTTAGTTGATGTTAGTGTACTGATTTTTGTTGCGATTAGCATGTAGCATTACCTGTCGGGAACATTGCTGAATGACTAGCTTGTGTGTAACTGCTAGGCACATTTTGGGGATTGAGCATAGTTTATCCTTTATAAACCAGCTGGAACAATGGGAGGAGAGGTAGTACAATCAACTTGTTTGGACTTTCATCATGGCAGCGACGAGAAACAACTGCAAACTACTAAATGTAAGAATTGTTTCCTGTACACTTTATCAATGGGGGAGAGGCAGATGGGGTGGGGACCCTATATGTAAAGTGCACACACAGTACGCTACATGAAATCTATTCTAGATTTATCAAGCTATTAGGTGGTCTGTTGTCAGTGGGGGATGGGTGGTTGTGGTGGGGACCTAATATGTCAGGTGAAAACACACATCTCAAACAGTTCCTTGGCAGATGTGTGGTTGGGGTGGGGACCTGATATGTCAGGTGAAAACACACATCTCACCATTCCCATCATCAACCTGTACACTTTACCAGTGGGTGAGGGATAAATGCGATGGGGACCTTACATGTCGCATGCACATAGAATACGCTACTTGAAACCTTTTTCAAATTCAGCAGGACTGTAGGTCATCTGTTGTTAGTGGTTTATAGGTGGTTGTGGTGGGGACATATGTCAGGTGAAAACACACATCTCAAACAGTTCTTTGGAAGATGTGTGGTTGGGGTGGGGACCTGATATGTCAGGTCAGGAGTTAGCACACAGTGCTGGAATCTTCTTTATACATCACGCCTTCAGATGGTAAGATGGTTTTATTAGTGGGTGGATTGGGGGATGGGGAGATAGTCACGGTGGGGACCTTACATGTCAGGTAAACACACAATGCTATAAACATCTTCTGAATACAGGAAACCCCCACATGGTTTATTGTTTGTGGGAGGTGTCTTTTGTTTATGGGGGCGTGGTAAGTGTGGTGGGGACCTGATGTGTCTGGTCAACACACAGCTCACACACACTTGTCCCAGTACTGACCACATGGGGGCGCACTCTGAAACACACTC
>CM050220.1:23298423-23300923 GCA_027475355.1 Coilia nasus | reverse complement strand
TTAGGATTTGAGGACAAAGGCAGATCAAACCGGAGCCACTGTAATATTTTAGCTCCAAGACACACCCGTTGTATGGCATGCCTTTTCAGCTTTAATCCATTTAGAACTTACAATTCTTAGTAATGACAGTGCAAAATCTTGATATGACAAATTTAATCTGGAACTGGATAACATTTGGAACTAGTTAGAATATGTGTGCTTAATGAAAGTCCAAATAACATTAAAATGAATGAGAAAAAAAACCCCAACTCTCACATGTTAAGACAAAATGCCTAATATCAAGAACTGGCATTTTAACAGGTGAATATTGAATGTCTGATATCAAACATACAGATCAATACTATTTATGCATATGCAATATCCTTGAGAAATGCATTAAAGCTGAAAACACTTGCCAGAAGTCCGATTTAATAATTGAATTATTTAATGTATTTTTATATTTATTAATATCATTTGGAATTTTGAGTCCTGATACAGACACACACTGACTTTAGCAGATTTACACAGCTCTCTCCCATTCTGTCACACACACACACACATACACACACACACACACACACACACACACACACACACACACACACACACACACAGACACACACCTCGGCCAGAAAAATGTTATGTTAGCTGCTTTCACACACTCCTACCGTAGCCAGAATGCAACGCTACGCTACGTTAGCCTGAAGAAGAAGACAAAGGAGGCTGGAGGGAGACCTGCACAGGGTTGACAGAGGACAGCACAGAAATAAAAGGCAAACTTCAAGAAGTGGACTATGGCCCTGGACCAGCAGGGATTAGGTGTGTGTGTGTGTGTGTGTGTGTGTGTGTGTGTGTGTGTGTGTGTGTGTGTGTGTGTGTGTGTGTGCACGCAAGTGTGTGTGAGGGTATTAGCAGTCTGGATGAAGTTCTCAAGGGGAGTAACAGGGTGAAATCCATGCACAAGCACACACACACACACAAACACACAACCACACACACACACACACACACACACACACACACAAACACACACACAGAGTGGTGGAAAACATGCATGCAGACGGATGAGTGAACAGGAGAAATTGGAGAGAACAAGAGATACAAAGAATGGGATAGAGTCCTGGGGGTCCTCTGTATTTGTGTGTGTGTGTGTGTGTGTGTATGTGTGTATGTGTGTCTGTGTGTGTGTGCATGTGTGTGTGTGCATGTGTGGGTGGGTGTGTGTGAGACAGAGTGAGTGAGAGAAAGAGAGAGAGAGAGAGAAAGAAAGAAAGAAAGAAAGAGAGCATCCAGGGGGCTTTTCCCTTTTGCCTCTTTCAATCAGAGACTATCGATCCAGCAACAATCCCTGCATTTTAGAATCAGACACACATTCACACACATATATACAGACACACACACACACACACACACACACACACACACACACACACACACAACAAAACACACACACACATGCACATACGTGTACAGAGTGAAGCACAGTCTGTCCGACAGCCAGAGGAAACAAAGGGAATCACGCACACAATAGAGGAAGTCTGACCAGTGAGGTGTGTGTGTGTGTGTGTGTGTCACAGAGACAGACAGACAGACAGACAGACAGACAGACAGACAGACAGACAGACAGACAGAGAGACACAGGGAAGAGACAGAGACAGCACAGAGACGGGGAGGAGAGAGAGAGAGAGAGAGAGAGAGAGAGAGAAGGAGGGGGAGAGAGAGACAGTGAGAGAAGAGAAAGAGAAGAGGGAAAACATGCAAGCTTTCTGGCTTACCAGTAAAGAGTCACCAAACTGTAATTCCAGGGAATTTAAAGGTGGAAGCTTTCATTCGGTCTAAAGTCCCCATGCGAAGGAGAGAGGGAAAGAAAGAGAGAGAGAAAGAAAGAGAAGAAGAGAAGAAGAGAGAGGAATAGAGTGTGCAAGAGAGAAAGAGGCAAAAGGGAATATTTTATCCATCCGCTCAGACAGTGTGTGTATGTATGTGTGTGTGAATGTGAGTGGGTGTGTGTTTGTGTGTGAGTGGGTGTGTGTGTGTGTGTGTGTGAGCGGGTAAAGGGGGGTGGGGAAATGTGCGCTCTGAAGCATTCTGCTCTGTGCAGTGAAAAACAAACCGTTAACTTTGTGAATGGGAGGAGGAAATGTGTGTGTGTGTGTGTGTGTGTGTGTGTGTGTGTGTGTGTGTGTGTGTGTGTGTGTGTCTGTGTGTGTGTGTGTGTGTGTGTGTGTGTGTGTATGTGTGTGTGTGTAAGAAAGAGAGAGAGAGAGAGAGAGAGAGAGAGAGAGAGACAACCCCTATCAGGCTGGACAGAGCCAGACAGAAGGAGGGGTGGTGGGGGGAAAGAGTGTGTGTGTGTGTGTGTGTGTGTGTGTGTGTGTGTGTGTGTGTGTGTGTGTGTGGCCACTCATCCCTCCTCATTGAGCGGCACTGACAGGCAGAGGTACACACACACCCACACTGGCATTTCAAGTGTCACAGCTAGAGCTGAAGAAGAGGGATGTCTCGCGCTCTTTCCCCATTG
>CM050220.1:23263423-23270923 GCA_027475355.1 Coilia nasus | reverse complement strand
AACAGGGACAGTAAAATAAAGTGCGCCCAGATACCTCATATACAAACACCAGTATACCTCATACCTAACACCAATTTACCTCATATCTAACACCAGTGTACTTCATATCTAGCATGAGTCTAGCTTATATCTTATTCATGAGGTGTTTGGTGGGCTGTGTTCATATGATATATCAGCACGGTGTTGTTTTTGGCTGAATATCCATGTAGTGTTAAGTGTGATGTATTGCTGTGGTGCATTTGTGCCGTGTCTCATCTGCAGTCCTGCACGGCGGTGTGTGTGTTTGGCTGTTTAACTCTGGGATACGATGGCATTGATAGCTCTGCCCTCTAGGAGAGTGAGGAGAGGGGAAAAACAACTTAATCTTCACCCCCCCAACCCCCCGTCCCTTTAAAATTTAATCCGGTGAGAAGCAACCGCCTCGAAGGAGATTTATGAGATCAAACTGGCTGCTAACTGGCACGGACGCTAATGCCCACCAGACAACACAGTCATTGTGAGCGAGGAGCTTTTCCAACTCTCTGCTCCAAGCGTCACGGAGTCATTTAAGCCTAATTAAATCATTTTTTCCTGTTATAAGGGTTTCGTTTTTTTTATTTTCCCAGGAAAAGTTCCCCCTCTTTAGTCAGCAGGTCTGGGCTGCCATTGGTGTTGTAGCCTATGAGGACTGAGCATGGTACCTGTGACTAAGTGCGGCACCTGTTAGTAGTGCTATACTCCACCATGTACTGATAGTCTAAGTAGTAGTGTGGTGCTCCATGGCATACCTGTAAATACTCTGTGATGTACCTATGATCCTACCACAAGATGGTGGCACATACAGACCAATCCAGTTAATTATACTTCCTCATAATAACATTTACAACAACGTTTTTCTATTATTTTTCTGTAAGTTAGCTGAGTATGTTTTGTATATAATTTGGTGTTTTTAAAGTGTTGTATGCTGCTTTGGCAAAAAGCTGCTGCCGAATACTATACCTATTACTACATAACGTATACAATATACAGTATATAGCGTTCTGATTGGTTGATGTCAAAATGTTGTGAGAGCGAAGTGTCTGCCAAAGACTATACCTATTACTAAATAATGTATTTATAGCATTCTGATTCATTGTCAAAAAGTTGTTGGAGATCATCAAAATTGTTTGGATAGAAATGAATTATGTTACCCAATCTCGATGGAGAAGTGTTGAATCGCAATTGCCCAGCAACACTGGCCGCCAACACTGAACCAAAAGCTTGCCCCCTGTATCATCATCTTCAGAGATGAAAGCACTCAACATGTGTACAATGCTCTCAGAGATGGAAGCACAAAACAGCAAAAGGCATAATGGTTGCAGAGTTGGTGTTGGTGGTGGATCAGAGGGTCGCAGGTGATGGTATTTGAGTAATAATAATAATAATCTTGTAAATAACATTTTAATGTTAAAACATTTTTATTATTATGTCAAATCCCTTGGTTGTTTTTGGAATCCTTTTATTTTATACAATCCTTTTATCAAAGCTGTGTCTGTGTGAAGATAGGAGGTGTGAACAGCTGGTTTCCTGAATCATTTGGTTGGCTTCTGAATAACTGTCCCTGTCTGGTGAATTAGCATACGGACAAGTTTGGCACCTTCTCTGATCTGATTAGGAAGACACTGTATTCTGTAGTACTTAACAAAGACATTGCATATTCATTTTGGGGTGTAACCTTGGGTACAGCCATTGGCTGTCTACAGACATTTAAGGTTTCAGAAACTATGCCTTAGCTAGTCCTTGTCATCGTCCTGTGTCATGCAGTGTCTCTGTGTTAGTTTTTTTTTCTCCTATTTATTGTTAAGAATAAACCTTGTTCCTGATTTTCAACCACTAGGCTGACTGAGTCTCGAAATTCAACTAAAAAGTAATTTATTTACTTCCTAACAGGTACGATTTCTGTACCAGTAAGAAAAATCGGTTACACTTTACTTTACTGTCCCTGTTACATCAATTAGGTACAGTGTACAGGTAAGTGTGTAAGAATATATAACATTATGTACTTACACTGTAGCATAGGGTTATGGTTAGGGTTATGTATGTAGTGTAGTACAGTGTATGTACAGTGTAAGTACATAATATTACTTGTTGCACTACAAAGAAACCATAAAATAAAGTGTTTGGAAAAAAATGTATGCGCTGGAGTATATCAGCAGTGCTATCCACAACTGAGTTGCCCTTAAGCAAGGCAACTAACTCCACATTGCTCCAGGGGGACTGTCCCTTGACCTAATTCACTGTAAGTTGCTCTGGATAAGAGTGTTGACCAGCTAAATGTAATAACTCCTCTCTTAGATGAAAACACACATTGTTGTGAGCACATCTGCTCATCCTTTACAAGTATTTATCCCTAAAAGGGTTAACTAAGGAACAGTAACAAGGTTTGCACATAGCCATGAGATATTTTTAACTCTTTGAAAATGTCTGTAGCATTCCTAAAAGGTAACTTACAAACAAGAGTCCTTACTTTTGTACTGTTTACAGTCCACAGTACACCTGAGTGCACCTGACAGTGAGCTAAATGTACCCTACATTCTTGTAAAGTGGGTACAAAAATATTTGCCCTACTAGTTTAGCATTGAGCCCTACTCTTTTATAAACATCTGAATTATTAAATGACAGTCCTTTGCCATTTGAAATAGCTCTATTTTTGACAAAAAACCCTCTCAAGTTTTTGATGTCTGTGTGTGTGTGTGTGTGTGTGTGTGTATGTGTGTGTGTGTGTCTGTGTGTGTGTGCGTGTGTGTGTGTATGTGTGGTTGAGTATAAAGTTTGGGATGAAGGTTGTTGCTGTGGAACTCCAGGCTGTTAAAGTGTGTCATGGCCTAACGCAGGTTTGCCCCCCCCCACACACACACACTGGGACTGCCTGCCTGATTAAAAATGCAGCAGCGTAGCCTAGCCCTGCTTGTAGGCAAAGCCCAACAGGAAATAGCCCTGGTCACAGTAGGTACCTTCTGTTGCTGTGTTGCTCAGGTGAGTATGTGACCCCCTGACCTGGAAGTGCTTCATAGCACTCACACAAGAGAGAAAGAACATGAAGTAGTATGTCACTTAATCCCCTAATAACACTGTCTTTCAAGTGCATACCACTACCTTAAAGGAGAACTTCGGTGTAAAATGAAAATTGGCATGTTAAAACATCATACCGAGTTATATGTTTGATGAGGAGCAAAATTGAGTTAGCCAGCTGCATTCAGAACTTAACTATTTTTACCGTTTGTCCCAGAAGGCTAACAATGAAAGTGGTAGGTGCCCTTAGATGAAGCATGAAGATTAAGCTATTATTAAACCATTAAAACAGCTACCTCTCCTCCTATTCTTCCTGCTGGTTCGTGTTCGTCAATGGACTCATGCGGACTTTTATCATGGCGGCAACGTGCATGGGATGAACATGTAGCATGGGATGAAGTGCCAGGGACAGTAAGAATGACAGGTTGGTTTGAAGCATTTAGTCGATGTCATCGTAATCTTGATAGGCTATACCGAACCGCATCAGACATATCAAATACAATTTCTATTGAACACGTGAATGATTTGTGTCATAGTAGGACGTCTCAATTTTGTGTGAGGATTGTATGTGCAAATTATAATTATAAATATATAATATCATATAATTATATTAGAATGACAGCGAGAAGCAAATGAATGACATTTGTTTGTCAGCGCCATAGCAACAACAACTTCCTGTCGTACTACCGTACCCTGACCGTGCCGGAGGAGTTCGAAATTTTGAACGCATGTGGAGGGCCTCGGATACAGTATTTCTTCCACACCACTCTTGACCGGAGCTGATCGCATGCGGAATGCAGATCTCCACTGACAATGACTGACTTCCGGTTGTATCGGAGCCGTATCTCCGTATGTAGTGTGCAGGCGGCATACAGTAACATTACTTTTTTCATCGTCATTGTCTTGTCATTAGTTCACAAAACCATAAGATGAGACCCAGAATAATTGTTCCTTTTCTTTCGTGTTTTTTTATGCAAGTCACAAACATTTTTAATGGCTGAATTAGGTTCAGTTACAACAAGGTCACTTCAACACAATGGGTCATTACTGGGCCTGGACCAGATGTGGTTTAGAGGTCATCGTGGTCATGGCTGCTGTTGACTACATATGGGCTGTGTCCGAAACAGAAAAAAAAGCTGCCTTCGAAGAGAGCATTTGGTGGCAGCAAGGCATCCACGCTGTCCGAATAGAATAAATGCATAAAAGGCTACCTTCATTTTGCCCAATTTTGAAGGAAGCACAGATCCTTCCTTCATGCTGCCGTCAATGTCCAAAATTCTATTGAACTATGAAGTCAGCTGTTGGTGTTATGGAAACAGCATTCTGTGTTGCCAGGCCGTCCGAAAGGAAGGTTTTGATTGACACCTTGATGCCTGCTTAAGGTGACTTGTTAGACAGTGAAGGCAGCAAGGCAGCAAGTTAACCAGTTGCAGTAGCAGTCATGGCTGGTGCTAGAGTCGATGTGGTTAACCAGTCACAGTCATGGCTGGTGGTGTACTCAATGTGGTTCACAGGTCTCGGCTGGTGTTGGTGCAGAGGCAGGTCACCACAACAGAGACTTCTGCTGACTGATGAACAACAACTTCAACAACAACAAGCAAAGCTCGTCAGGGGCTTCTGATCTCCACACTGACAGGTTGACGGATCGCAGCCTGCCCTGCCAAAGAGCAAGCGCCGCTACTCAGTATTCTCAGCTCTCCACAGCCATCACTTCCCCTGGCCACCGTGTGAAACATTCACATGCAGAGCGCAGGCACCGGCATCCCTGCATTCCCACACAAAAGCCTCCATCACCATGACAAGCATCCTCATCAGCCCTGCACAGCACAGCTCCAGTCAAGACCTGAGGAGAGGAGAGGAGAGGAGAGGAGAGGAGAGGAGAGGAGAGGAGAGGAGAGGAGAGGAGAGGAGAGGAGAGGAGACAAGAGGAGAGGAGAGGAGAGGAGAGGCAAGTAAAGGAAAGAAGAGGAGAGAGTAGAGAAAAAGGAAAAAGGAAGTAGAGAAAGTAGACAAAAGGAGAGAAAAGAGAAGAGAAGAGGAGATGAGAGTGGAGTGGAGAGAGGAGAGCAGAGTAGAAGAGGGAAGTAGAGTGGGGGAGAGGCGAGGAGAAAGGGAGGAGAAGAGAGAGGACAAGTGAGAAAAAGGGAGTGGAGAGTAGAGAAGAGATGAGGAGAACAGAGGGGAGGGGATACGGATGGGCAGAGGAGAGGAGAAAACTAGAAGAGAGGAGCAGCTTCCTTTATCTGAGTCCGTGAAGAGGAAGTCACTCTTTAGGAGAAGTGACAAAGGGGGGAGAGTGAAGAGGGTTACTACTAGAGCAGAAAGACTGGCGTAAGAGAGAGTGAAAGGAGAGACTGACTAATGAATCAATGGATCGTGAATGACAGAGTGAATAGATGAATGGATGGATAAATGAATGAAGTCTGAGTGCATTGAAAGAGACAGAAGAAAAGAAATGTGAGAAAAAGAGAGAGAGAGAGAGGTGTCAATGAGTGTGTATTGATGAATGATGGTCTTCATGTATGAGACCAATGCAGGTTTTCTGTGTGTTCTTGTGTCAGTGTTTGGCTCAGTTCTGGTATGTGTGCATGTGTGTGTGTGTGTGTGTGTGTGTGTGTGTGTGTGTGTGTGTGTGTGTGTGTGTGTAAGTGTGTTTTGTGTGTGTGTGTGTGTGTGTGTGTGTGTGTGTCACACAGCTCAGGGATAATACACTCCTTGACTGCCTCAGTGTCTCAGTTCAATCTAACTGTGAGACACTTGACACTAGCAGACACATACACGAAATTCTGACCAGAACTTAAATGACCGACACCAATTTTTAACGGCTTCTGGGTAAGAGATATGTTGCTAGATTCTTAAGGACCTATGAAGAATACAATACTGTGCCGTGCTGTGGTCAGACATTAGACTTTGACTTTTATTTTAATTTTGATACAGAATAAATGTATTATGATGATTGGTCAAATGAGCACTCATAATTTGGTAGGCCTATCTAACTGATAATTAGCATGGATAACTTGGTAGCTACATGTGATAATTATGTTCAGTGTTGAAATAATGGAGGCAAGTGACAACGTCCAAACGCTATCCATTCAGTTCATCATTTAGGCTAGGGAAATTCAGACAAAATTGAATGCATTTTGTCATTATTAAAATGCACTATCACAGGCTCATCTCCATCATCATTTCATTCAGCCAATTATGTGCCAAGTTACTGATGGAGGCATTGTAGATCACACCACCATGTCATGGATGAACAAGGGGCATTCTCTGGGATGTTCTTGCCCTTTCCAGCGCCACACGCCTACTGTATGGTCTTCCGGCACAATTACAATGTTGCTTCTCATGAACTGCAACCTATAACCTGCAAACTATACCATTGTACATTTAAAAGTGAGCAGTCCATTAAAAGTCTCCCATAGGTGTCTTCACCATTAACGTGCATGCGCAAGTTCGCCCTTTTCTTATTCGCTCATTTTCCACCTATTTCCATTTCATTGACTAATGGAGGCAATCGGGGTAGAGGAACATTTTCAAGTGCAGCATGACCATGACTCAGAGTGACCTGTCGTATTTCAAAAAAAATACTGAAAGGTTTCTCGGGGAATGACATCTTTAAGGATAGATTAGTTGAAAGGATTGGAAGGTAATACTAAGAGCAACAATGACCTTTAGTGGAAGTAAGAACAACTGCAGCAAACCCTGTATTGTGCTGTCGATGTGGCTGTTATTTGGTGCAATGCTCCATCCTGAGGCCAAGAGTGGTATTGCAGGACACAGCTAAGATAACGCATGACTGAGGAGCAAAGCAACGTCACATCACAGAAAGAAAACTGCTGTTTAGCCCAGGCAACTCTCAGAATAGATGGTGCCTTTTTTTCGAGCCCTTTTCATTGGATTATAGAATTGGCTGAGTGTTCGAAAACATGAAGCCTTTGGTTTCTTGAAATATATCTTAAAAACTCAGTCTCTAAGTATTATCTTTATTTGGAGCGATAGCTGCAGGAGAAACTGGGCCAAGTGAGACAACAGTGCGCGTGAAAGAGTGCTCGTGTAGACGGCTCAGAAGTGCACGAGGAGGTTCGTTGCGCAGAGTTTGGAGCGCTGGACGCAAGCCACACACTGCCGTTTCGTGCACGAGCCTCGTGACACCTGTCACAGCACGCGGTGACGAGCGTCTTCAGTGGCGTCCGAGCTCACATTAAAAAAGTGGACAAGAGCCGCTTTCATTCTGCACGGGGCGTCCACACAGAGCACCGAAACTGGAGCAAGCAGTCCGCAACCCACCTAACTTTCACTGGGCCGGGCCGGGAGGGGGGCAACCCCCGGTTTGGACCGATGTGCTGGCCGAGATGTCCCGACACATCTACATCCGAAATAAAATCGGCGAAGGCATCCAGGCGCCTATTTTCCAGGTGAGTTGCCGCATCTGCCGCAGGTGACTCTGGCAGACAAAGGGTATTTTATCTT
>CM050220.1:23250923-23258423 GCA_027475355.1 Coilia nasus | reverse complement strand
AAAAAAGCATCCCAGTGTGAACACCCCTAATGGAAGCTACCGTGCCACACAAATGAGAGACTATGGAACATGGGTTTTTCCCCTGTGAGAACATCTAATGTGCATTTCTGACATAGCATTGTGATCTATGTTACCCAAATCAGTAACATGGCACCTAGTGCCCAGTGAAGCTTAAAGCTCCCATATTATGCCCTTTTCACAACAAGTTAACAAAGCTCTCTGGGCTCCCCTGAACATGTCTTCAAAGAAGTTTGTTGAAATACCTCTCAACCTAGGCATTTTTGCCTGTCTTTCTACCCCTCTGGTTCAGAGCAGAACAGGCTGTTTCTCATTACAATTCCTACATGCTAGTAAGCTGCTACTGCCCAACACCTTTGTTGTCTAGAACATACTCTATATTTCAGTTTAGCATAAAAATGCATTTTTATAAATTCCCAAGTGTGGCGATAGCTCAGTTGGCTTGGTTTGCAATGTATCATAGTGTTGATACATTACATAGTGTTGAAACTATCCTAGCTTATATGTTAGCTGTCAGTGTTTTCGTGTGTGCTAAATGGCACAACAGTAGTAGGTAACTGGGGTGCGTTTCCCAAAAGCGTCGTTGCTAACTTCCTTAGCAACTTCGTAGGTTTGAACGATGGTCTTACCACACTGCTGTTTCCCAACACCATCGTCCAGACTTAGCAACCAACGATGTTTACAACTACAGTAGTCCGATGGATCGTTCAACGACGCAAGTGTTTCCCAACAACAAAGTCTGGACGAACCATCGGAAGTTCCATCGTGAAGCTGTGCAGTTGGAACGATTAGCATGGACCTGTCGTGAGACCGTCGTGTTTGTTCACGTGACGTCTTGCTCGTCACCTTTGGCCTTTTTGTGGCGGATTAGGCGGCTGTCTGTGCGTTACTGCCACCACCTGCATAAATGATGTTACTCCCAATTCACTTAATTTTCGGTATTGCATTGACAGATCATGTAAAAAGTAGGTAAAAAACACACCCGATAACACACAAAAAGCTGTTGCAAAATGTGGTTGGATAAAAGTTAATGTGCGTCAGTGATGTTAATGAGCACTTTTGTAATATTGTGATGTATGCGCACTGATTACTGACCCACAAGCACGGTTATTCCATTGCCCCGTAGATCATTTTCACCTGTTACAAATTGATTACCCTTCGGCAGGATTCGAACCCATATCTCACCGAAAAAGACAACACTTCCTTTGACAGACCGACGAGCTAACCACTCATCCACCTCACCACTTACCTACATGGAGGGAGTGGTTATATTTATAGCTGTTGCTCCATGCAGTATAAATTAAATATACAGACATATGATATAAACTGACAGTCGGTTGTTACTTTTAATGAGTAGGGCACATGGTTGTGTTTACGGAGATATCCCAGAGTTTCTACAGCTGTCATACCGCCTTAAATGAAATGAGACTACGTTTATGTCCTTATGTAGATCAATCGTTTCTGTCGTTATCCGCAACGAATGCATCCGAATACTCTCCGAGCACTTCCGAAACATCTGGGTACTTTGCAGTTTGAACCACATAAGTCCAAACTAACGACAGTTCAGACTTCCATCGTACTTTGGTGGTTGGAGATTTTCGGGAAACAGTCGGTTGTGGGGTGCTGAGTAGTTGGAACCTACGTTGTACAACGGTGGTTTAATGCTAACCTCCGTCGTTGTTTGGGAAACGCACCCCTGGGGTGCGTTTCCCAAAAGCGTTGTTGCTAACTTCCTTAGCAACTTCGTAGGTCTGAACGATGGTCTTAACACACTGCTGTTTCCCAACACCATCATCTAGACTTAGCAACCAACGATGTTTACAACTACAGTAGTCCGATGGATCGTTCAACGACGCAAGTGTTTCCCAACAACAAAGTCTGGACGAACCATCGGAAGTTCCATCGTGAAGCTGTGCAGTTGGAACGATTAGCATGGACCTGTCGTGAGACCGTCGTGTTTGTTCACGTGACGTCTTGCTCGTCACCTTTGGCCTTTTTGTGGCGGATTAGGCGGCTGTCTGTGCGTTACTGCCACCACCTGCATAAATGATGTTACTCCCAATTCACTTAATTTTCGGTATTGCATTGACAGATCATGTAAAAAGTAGGTAAAAAACACACCCGATAACACACAAAAAGCTGTTGCAAAATGTGGTTGGATAAAAGTTAATGTGCGTCAGTGATGTTAATGAGCACTTTTGTAATATTGTGATGTATGCGCACTGATTACTGACCCACAAGCACGGTTATTCCATTGCCCCGTAGATCATTTTCACCTGTTACAAATTGATTACCCTTCGGCAGGATTCGAACCCATATCTCACCGAAAAAGACAACACTTCCTTTGACAGACCGACGAGCTAACCACTCATCCACCTCACCACTTACCTACATGGAGGGAGTGGTTATATTTATAGCTGTTGCTCCATGCAGTATAAATTAAATATACAGACATATGATATAAACTGACAGTCGGTTGTTACTTTTAATGAGTAGGGCACATGGTTGTGTTTACGGAGATATCCCAGAGTTTCTACAGCTGTCATACCGCCTTAAATGAAATGAGACTACGTTTATGTCCTTATGTAGATCAATCGTTTCTGTCGTTATCCGCAACGAATGCATCCGAATACTCTCCGAGCACTTCCGAAACATCTGGGTACTTTGCAGTTTGAACCACATAAGTCCAAACTAACGACAGTTCAGACTTCCATCGTACTTTGGTGGTTGGAGATTTTCGGGAAACAGTCGGTTGTGGGGTGCTGAGTAGTTGGAACCTACGTTGTACAACGGTGGTTTAATGCTAACCTCCGTCGTTGTTTGGGAAACGCACCCCTGGGGTGCGTTTCCCAAAAGCGTTGTTGCTAACTTCCTTAGCAACTTCGTAGGTCTGAACGATGGTCTTAACACACTGCTGTTTCCCAACACCATCATCTAGACTTAGCAACCAACGATGTTTACAACTACAGTAGTCCGATGGATCGTTCAACGACGCAAGTGTTTCCCAACAACAAAGTCTGGACGAACCATCGGAAGTTCCATCGTGAAGCTGTGCAGTTGGAACGATTAGCATGGACCTGTCGTGAGACCGTCGTGTTTGTTCACGTGACGTCTTGCTCGTCACCTTTGGCCTTTTTGTGGCTGACTAACAACAGTTCAGACTTCCATTGTACTTTGGTGGTTGGAGATTTTCGGGAAACAGTCGGTTGTGGGGTGCTGAGTAGTTTGAACCTACGTTGTACAACGGTGGTTTAATGCTAACCTCCGTCGTTGTTTGGGAAACGCACCCCTGGTTAGTTTGTGTTAAACTGCAAAAGAAACACAATGATAGGTATTTAGATCTTCTTCGGGTTTCCTACGGATAGTCGGAAGCAACGTTTGGAGGCAAAGTTTGGTGGCTAATCCAAGTTTATACTGTCCACGGTTGACGAAGCAGTCATCCTTGGTATCGTTAGAGCACACCAACAGACATTTGGCTTGAATAACTTAGTTTGCAGAGGGTTATGTCATGGAAGGCCCATAGTCCAGCTATAGCTGGTAGCCTACTGTGAATAAGTTGCATCGCATATTTGGCTGCTTTCACTGCTGAACGTGTGGTAAGGGTTAACAGATTTTGCGAGAAAATTAAGCAAATGGGAGCCTGAAAACAAGCCATAAACTGAACAACCCATTATAAAACAAAACTGAATTGAACTTGGCGATAATACAATATGGAATATATTTATATAATTGAATGTTGAGCTATACAATTTAGTTAAAACTTTCCTAGAACCCTGCTTATAAAGTTATGTGGCCAACTAGCCGAGCTGAACTAAATACTTTGACGCAACATACATGTGAGCGAGCGAGAGTCACCGTGTCCTAACTGAACGCGATGCGACCGACCGATGCTGCGTCGCGTCGCACTGCACATTTTTCATGTCCTCACTGCCTTCGTTTGTTACGTCATCTTCCGTAATTACTTTAATTCACAGTTTAATCAGTTTCCTTAGTTTTTCTCTATGCAGATGTCTTGTTTTGGATGTCATTCGTGGTGTGTAATCGCCATCTACTGGTCATAATAATTTGCAGAGAAAGGTTTATTTCGTTTTCAAATGCTGTGCTGTGTGTTCGCCAATCCTTGGAGAAGATATGCCCGTAAGTTTAGTTTTGCTATCTGTTTGAATTTCTACACTTAAAATGTGTAGGCTATTTTTGTTAATACTGACAAGCAAATGAAATTGATATAGTTTTAAAGAAAAGGTAAAAAAAAAAGTTAACATGCGCGTGCTCAATAGCTATACAAATTGTTAGCCTGCCAGCAATCTGGATACTAGAACAGATGAAGTACCTAATGTGTTTTATTTGTTTTCTCCGTAGTTTTACGGAAACTGGATGAGTTCAGTGAAGCATTGACAGCAACTGTCTTGCTATATCTGTCTAGCATTGTTATTAGCTTACACATCGCTAGGGCAGAATATCAGGATTAAATAGGCCTACGTTGGATCTTACTCTTGTAAATATTAATTAATTATTTAATTGTTAATTCAACACTTTGTGTGTTCAGGCTGAACAGACAAGATAGGCCTATTTGGACCTGATTTGGTAAAATAAACACAAACTTAGATTAGAAACACTACTTAAAATGTAGGCTGTAGGAAGAGTCATCTTGTGCCATTAATACTTAAACAAACAAACAAAACTACTTATTACCTGAAATGTTCAGCTCCCCTGCGATCTCCTTCCAGCCCTTGGCAGCTTTATTAAGGTCTTTATATTGTTTGGATGAAAGATCAAAAAGATAAGGCCTTAATTCAACCAATTCAATTAGTCTGGACTCATCCATCATCGTTGCTCCGATGCAATGCGACGCGACAAAAATAGAAACAGACCAAGCGACAAAACCACTTTCAAAATGTTGCGTGGCAACGCTTACTGTCGCGGGATGCCGCATCGCATTCAGTTAGGACATTACAACAGAAAATACTGGAATGGAATGTATTTTGACGGTCGCTGTCGCTCGCATCGCGTTCAGTTAGGACACGGTGTGAGACAAAGGAGCATGTGGGACTTCTGGTGAAGCAACGAGCAAGAGTTCTTATTCACATATTACTCAGAGAGCAAACTCACAATCGGCCTCCTGACTCTTTTCTTTTAATTCTCCCTGTTGTTAACAAGCAATCCATTTTGATACTGCAGGTTTAGCCGTTTGTAAAATTGCACAGCGTAAACAAACGCCGGCTTCATCACCATGACGACCAAGCAAATTATAATGCGTTACATTACTCTGTTAAAAGCCTACTGCTAGTGGAAAAAACAAAACAAACCATGGATAGACAATTTAAACATTACTATATTTTTAAAGTAATTTTGTTCTGAAAGGGTCATATATTATTTTATTTTTATCCCCCACAAAAATCATACTGTTTTGAAAATGATTTGACGGCCCACTTGCAATACCTTTGCGGCCCACAGGTTGGGAACCACTCACTGCGTGCACATGGACGAGTTGAATCCGATTGGAAATGGTTTGGGATCGTATCGAATTCATGTGCACAGGCTAAAGATCGTATAGGGATTGGTTTCGCGAATCCGATTGCAACCCCTGGCTTAAGCCGATGTTAATCCGCTTGGTGCCGCCTTGTGCATGGGATTGGTTTGGATTCGGGTACTGCGCATGCAAGACCACTCGATCCTAGAAGCTTCTGTCCCTGATTTTTATCCATACTGAACGTCCAGGCCTTCTTTGTTGTAGCAGAGCGCCTGCTCTCAAGTAATTTTCGTTGTCCTCGATTGCTTGTAATATCAAACGCCGACGGCACAGTTCACATCGTATCAAGGAAACCAAAAACGCAGTTTTTTCGTTCATACGGACTTCCAAACAAAGGAGAATGCACAACATGTATGCAAATGCTGCTCTGTCAACCTCCTCGAACGTCATCTTTGTTTGTATGCCGCCAGGTAGTTTGTTTATTTTCTTTTTAGCAGCCACCAGCCTGAAGTAGTTCTAACACCACTTGTTGAAAGGAATACAGCGCCATCTAGCGTAACGGAAACGGCCAGATCTCTGACCATTATCCGCTTACACGAACTCTCATGTGCACAGGGATTTGGGACAGACCACCCGTTGGGTAGCAACACCCAATCCAATACCAATCCAATCCGATCCTACCATGTGCCCGTAGTGACTGTTTTAGATATTGGATACATGTTCATGTGAATACACAAAATTAGAGATATCTAATAATTTAATCTAATAAACAGGTTCTAATAATTTGTAATTATTTAGGTAATGTCTTGAATGACATGTAGCTTATAAATTGTGTGTGAGGCTCAGTCTACAGCTGTTATTTCTGGCAGTAGAACATGCTAGTAGTACATGAAAGCCAAGAGGCTCTTTCCAATTCTGTGAACCAGAACACATGACATTTTAGTACACGCTGATACATACAGTAGATCCCAAAGGTCACATGCAGTCCCAAGGTCATGCAGTCCCAAGGTCATATCCAGTTCCAAGGTTGTGCTTGGGTACAAACCCAAGGTTAGATATGATTCCAAGGTCGTGTCCAGACTTCAGGTGAGCTGTAGCTGTACAGAAGTGTGGCCCCATAGGTGCTCAGATGTCATGTGTAGAATAACAAGCCACTGCGACAGTCTTTTGTTATAACACTGTATGTTGCTATGAGTTAAATATAGTCAAAATGGTGCAATATGCTTAGTCATAGCAACTGAAAGCACCATGGCATGCTGTGTTCAGTGTGAAAAGCTATACAGTGTGAAAAGCTATATAAAAACAATATATAAAATTATGGCAGTATACAATAGAGAAATATAATGCAGATTAAGAAAGTTAAGTTAAGACAGTTTCCTGTATAAAAACTGCGTTCATACTTCTTCCAAAGTAGGCAGCACATTGCCCTGTCAAACTGGGCTACTTGTCAAATTGGGCTACCGCACAAGTGCAGGAAAACTAGGGTTAGAATTAGGGTAAGTAGTAGGGTTAGTTAGTTATTAGATAGTGTTTTATTGAATTTGGCTATGGGTAGCTCATGTCAACAAAGCAGCTAAACCCAATAAAACACCAGCTTCAGGACAAAGCCCCTGCCCATGCCCCTGCCCAAACTTTCTAATCTAATCATAATCACGGCTAGGTTAAAATGGCCCAGTCCATCATCTACGTCCTTATCTGGTCCAGTTTGAAATAGCCCTGGTCCTTATCTAATCTCTTAAACCAGTCTTCATCTGGTCCAGGTTAAAAAGACCCTGGTTCTTTGTTTGATCTAAATATGGTCTACATCCAGTTTACCTAGTCTTAATCTGCTTCAGGTCTGCTAATGAACCTCACCCAGTTCCTGATTAAGTCTTCCTTTAGTCCTGGTTTAAATGAGTCCGTACCTAATTCTGTTATCATCTAGTCCAGGTTAAATTAACCTTGTTCCTAATCCTGTACTCATTGGGTCCAGGTTCAGATTCCCTTTCAGCAGAGGTCCTTGTACATATTTC
>CM050220.1:23243423-23248423 GCA_027475355.1 Coilia nasus | reverse complement strand
AAGGTGGGTGTTGATTACGTTTATGGAAAAGGAGTGTTTGGTTTTGCTGTCTGTTCTTGGATGGGATGGTACCTGCCTCCCCCTTGAAGCGGGTCTGAGATTGCATAATGTATCATCATATAGGCTCTGGGACACAGGGCAGCATCTCTGGAGTGTGTTAAAGAGACAGGGCTTGCTCACGTCCCTTTCTGCTATATGCACTCTTTCTCTGTGTCCTGTCTGTGTGTGTGTGTGTGAGAGAGAGCGTGAGTAAGAGAGAGCGAGTGAGAGAGAGAGTTTGTGAGTGCGTGTGTGCTGAGAAGACAGGTACAGTCATGATGCAGGTGGTAGCTCACTAGAATTCTATGAGTCACATTTGTTAGGGACTCCAGTGAGACAGTGGCCATCTTTAATCTCACTGGCCATCTATAATCTCAGTGGTCATTTTTAATCTGAGTAGCAAGTTTCAAAATGGGCCATCATCTTTAACCTGTAATGTTGTCATTAATAAATAATTAATTAATAAAGCAGCCTTTCTTTAACCTGTGTGGCCCATTTTGATTTGACTGGACATGTTTAAATGAAGTAGCCATACTGTACTTAAGCAGAGTGGCCATCCTCTATTGGATTATTTATAGTGGCCATCTATTATTGGCTATCTTTTATTTCAGTGGCTATTGTTAATTGTAGTACCCATCTTTATCTATTGGACTACTCATATATAATGTGATGGGCTATCTTTAATCTCAGTCGTTATATTTAATTGTTAGTACTCAGGTTTAATTGGAATAATCATATATAATCTAAGTGGCTATCTTCAATCTGAGTTGGAATACTGTTGGTTGTGTTTAGTAGGTGTGGCTCAAGCTGTGTAGATGGGTGTTATATCAGTGTAGAATAGATAGTATATGCTTCGGATGCCATAAAATACATAAAAACAGGGGTTAAAAGAATAAAAAATTATGAAATAATCATGGAACTACAACAAATAGAAATAAATAGAGCAAAAACAAGTAAAACAAAATCTGAATGAAAAGAAAGCATTTGTAAAAAGTGTAGAGTTAGAAATAAACCAATAACAAATAGAAAACATTAAAAGACAAATCAAAGGAAGGCATCTGTAAAAGGTTTGGTCTTAAGAGAGGATTTAAAACCGGTGACAGACTCTTCTTGATATGGTCAGGAAGTTCATTTCATAGCTTAGCAGCATGAAAGCTAAAGGCTGCCTGTCCATGCCTTGTATGGGCCGAGAGGATTTGAGGCAGACTCATACCTCTTAATCTAGCTGATCCTCAGAGTGTCCACAAGTAAAAGAAGTAAAACAAAATCTGAATTAAAATAAAGTTAAATAACTGTGACCCATCCCGTGTATTGACGTGTACACCAGGAGTACTTTAAAATGAGTTCTAAAACTCACTGAAAACCAGTGTAGGGTCCTTAGGACAGGAGTGATGTGGTCTGTTGTTTTTGTTTTGTGAGGACTTTTGTCGCTGCATTCTAGACAGTGTGTAGCTGTTCAATGGACTTTTTGTGAAGTTCAGTAAAGAGTCCATTACAGTAATCAATCCTACTTGAAATAAAAGCATGAATTAGTTTCTCGAGATCAGACTGAGTCATACAACCCCTGATTTTGGCAATGTTTTTAAGATGGTAAAAAGCAGATTTTGTTAAAAAAAAACTGGGGTTATTAAAACCAAGGGTGGAGTCTAACACGACCTCTAGGCTCCTAACACTTTTCCTGTGAAATCTTTGGTCTGAAGAATGTTTGATGTTTGATACTTCTGTTTTTTCATTGTTCAGCTAAAGAAAGTTTATTTATCTGATTGAGACATGTAGTTAAAGAGTGTAATGGGGTATAGTCGTTTTGGGAGAGAGACAGATACATTTGGGTGTCGTCCGCATAGCTATGATAGCAGATGTCATGTGGCAGCACATTAAAGGTTGAACAGAGGGCCTGAAAATGGGAAAAAAGGTTAAAAATGTAAAAAAAATTACTACTTTTGGTGTGTGTGTGTGTGTGTGTGTGAGGGAGCAGGAAGGGTTAATACATGTAGATATGTAGTATTTCGCTGTAGATGTGGAGGAGATTGTCTTTACATGGTTTGTGAGAGTGTGTAAGGTTTTATTTCTTGTCATTGTGTTTGGGTTATGCCATGGTGGGATACTACACTGTAGTATAATCCACAGAGCATCAGGGAGGACTTGGGGTGTGTGTGTGTCTGTTGTTGAGTGAATCTCTGAAAGTGCATTTATTTGTGTGTGTTAAGGTGTGGTGATTATCTGTGAATGTGCCTGTATGTGTATTCATATGCTTGTGCATGTTCGTGTGTGTGTGTGTGTGTGTGTGTGTGTGTGTGTGTGTGTTGTACGGTTGTAAGTCAGTGTTATTGGAGAGTATCTACATTTTCTCTACCCATCCATCTGATTGGCTGTGGCAGTAGAAATGATCTTGATGCGTTTCTGCTAAAGTGGCACATTCCTCTAATGAGGCCTCCTTAGTGTTCTAAGCACACGCACACTCACACACACACTGAACACACACACACACACAATTGCCTCAGAATCACTGGCTCAGGAATAATCCAGAATTTGATTAGATCTTATTATATATAAATATAGTACAGCTTCAACAACTTAATCAATGTATCAACTAAATATAAACTAATAAAATGATCACATTATTATTTGTTATTGTCATGTTTAACGCAATTAATCAAATATTTTGAATGTTTTTTTTTTTATCTTTTACTCTATTTCTCATCAGTAAAACATTTATAAACATATCTAGAAATGTTAAAGCAGACAGAGAAGATGACAGAGAGACAGAAAGGCAGCAGGCTGAGACATAGATAGAAGATAGCATAAAGACAAACAGTCAGACATACAGACAGCTAGCCAACCGACATCCAGACAGATGTGTGCGAGTATATTTATAAATGATTTACTGATGAGAAATAGGGTAAAAGCTATTGTTACCAAATGATGATGAAGTATAAGTTGACAAATGCAAAATAAATGCTTACTAGGAAACAGTAACTATAAAGTGCCACATAATGTTAGGTTAAAACGTATAGCACAATGTTGATGTGGTACATATAGCTAAATGTCAATGTGGTACATGTAGCATAATGTTGATGTTTTACATGTAGCATAGTTGATGTGGCTAGTTTTGCCACCCGTCCCGGGTTTTACCTGATAGTCTCGTTTTTTAATGGTCTGTCCCGGGGAAAAAAATATTCTCCCGGGACACTGACACCCGGGTCGCTGCTTATAAGCAAAAAGGTTGATTGGGTTGCCGAAATGTCCTGTTTTTTTGTCAGACATAGATGGCAACCCTAGATGTGGTGCATGTAGCATAATGTTGATGTAATGCGTATAGCAGCATAATATTGATGTGATACGTGTAGCATAACTTTGATGTGGTACATACAGCGTAGTGTTGATGTGGCACATGTAGCATAATATTGCTATGATACTGTTCATGTTGATGTGGTGTGTATAGTACAATTGTGACCGGTATGTACAGCATAATGTTGATGTGTTACACATAGCATAATGTTGATGGCGGCGATGGTTAGTGGCATGTATAGCATATATTTTGGGCCCAGTTCTTGGTGATTCCAGCCCAGGTGTTGAGTGCACTGATGCCAGATCTGTCTGAGGTGTGCAGTGGCTGTTGGGGTGTTGATTGGCATCGTCATGTTCAACTGTAACTGGATTCAGGATTTGGGTTGTTAAAAAGGTTTGGTACAGAAAAAAAGTTGACACGACATCAAATTACTGAACCTGGGATACGAGAGAAGTAGAAAATTGAACAGAAGGAAATGACCACAGTGTGGCCACTAGCAAAATCTGTCCTGTTATGACAGTCATGCCAAGTCCAAGTTCTGAATTCAGATCCAGCATAGCCACCCCAGCACAGTGCTTTGTCGTGCCCTGAGTTGGCATTTAATGCTGGCCACAGAAGCCATTTGTCAGCTACGCTCTGCAATCCCATCTCCATCACAAATTTAGGCTTCACATCTGAATTCCCTCCTTTTTCCACACAATCATCACTTCCACACTCAGATAAGCAGTTTTTTTTTTTTTTTGTTTCAGAGAATTTGCCTTTTCTTGTTTGATTGAACCCATTGGGCTCAGACTGGCCCCTGCTTAAGCAAGCCTTAAGAGAAAAAGTGTGTGTGTTGTAGGAAAAAAGAGGGGGATGAGGAGGTAAAAGTGAGTGGAGGGGGACAGGCAGAGAGGGGGAGAAAGAGAGAAAGAAAGAGGAGGTAGAAGGAGGGTGGGGGGGGGGGGGGGGGGAGAGAAAGTGCTGTGCTATAGCCCATGTGAGGTTTTTTTTAACAGACTGCAAGTCGTTCTCTTTCTCTAATGCCATATTGACCAGACCAGGAGCGTTTGTTCTGACTCTCTCTGGGACTACTCCTGTTTGTCTTGTGTGGAACTACACCTGCACCTCCTGCTCCCTGGTGGCTCTTGAGGCTCTGCGTTGTTTAGTCCATCTGGGTTTGTGTGTGTTTGTGTGGTGTGTGTGTGTGCTGGGTGTGGGTGTGTGTGTCATTTCCAAGGAGAACACAGGGCAGAACTTCCAGCGGCACTAAGGAAAGAAGTGTGTGTGTGAGTGAGAGAGTGTGTGTGTGTGTGTGTTTGTAAGCATGATTTCTGGCGACCTGTTTCGTGAGGAATTGTCCTCGGAGGACGTGATTCTGGGGGAGGCGTCTTCAGACCGGGACGTTCTAACGGTGTACTGTGAGGTCTTTCACGGACCCGAGAAGCCAGCCCAGAAGGTGGTTTGTTTGTTTACTGGCCAGAGTGTGTGTATATCAGGAACAGTAATATTTTGGATGAAACTTTGTAAGGACATGTATGTAGATCTATGGTGGTGTGTGTATGTGTGTTTGTGTGTGTAAGTGGGACATTTTGGATGGAACTCTGTATGGGCATGAATGTAAATGTATGGCTGTGTGTGCGTGTGTGTGTGTGTACATGTGTCACAGTGGAACATTTTGGATGGATTTCTG
>CM050220.1:23220923-23240923 GCA_027475355.1 Coilia nasus | reverse complement strand
TTCTGTGTTCCATTGTAGTAAAGTGCTTAGCAAAGCGTGGCAATGCCACATATCTCAAAAGTGTTTGTGTCTGCGTGTTTGTTTGTTGGGGTGTGTGTTTTTGTTAGTGTGTGTGTGTGTGGGTATGTGTGTTTGTTAGTGTGTGTGTGTGTGTGCTTGGCAATGCCACATACCTCAAAAGGGTAAGTGACCTCATAGTATTAGCAGTAGTGCTAGCAACAGCCAGAGCGGAGTTGCCAACTTTTAAGGCTGACTTGGCATGAAAATCGCTGACAAAAAGGTTTTTTTCTTTTTGGAGTGAGCTTCTTTGAAATCAATGGATTTTTTGTCATACTAGCATGAAACAACATAAAAGCTTGAATGTGATGGCAAAACCATAACAACCAGTAAGCCCTGCAGTGACGTACTAGTACCAATCGGACTGGTGGTACTAACACTGGTGGTAACTAGTAGTAATAATAGTTTGTTCTACTCATTTAGTATCTTTCGGTACTGAAGCTTATTTTGGACAATGATGAGCAACATAGCTGCCATAGTAATAGGATTGTTTTGGCTTCTTGTCTTTATTTGTTTGAGCAGTGTGCTGCCCTACAAAGCCAAAATGCTGTAACTACATGTTTTGTCTAAATCAAGGTTAAGAAAGGGTTATATGGGACAACAGTCTCACTTATCCCGCTGCAGGACAAACATGCTAGCAATAGACAGATGGTGGTCAGTGTTTGCCAGTACCCTTTGCCAGTACATCTACCCTGGACCCTACATGTCCAGGGTCTTAGGCAGACCTTAACATGCCTAACATTTACGTGGGGCTAGTCAAAATGCTAGTGTTTGACTCTTGTTTTCTCTGTCCTCAGACCAAAGCTGTGGCCTTTGCCGTGAAGACCAATGTCAGTTACTGCGGTGCCCTGGATGAGGATGTGCCCGTGCCCGGGACTGCCATCTCTTTTGATGCCAAGGACTTCCTGCACATAAAAGAGGTATGGTTGCCCAGAGGGAGGGAAACTGAAAACCAGCAAAGCTAGTGGCAGCGTTCCTACCCGTTAAAAAAATCCCATAGACCAACATAGACCACAATACTAAAAAAGTCCTTTGAAGACATGAGATCAAACTTATTCATCAAAAATATTTTTCAGTCTATAAGTTGGCATCATCTACCAATGGCAAAAGTATCATGCAGAATTTCGCCTTCTTTAAAAAACATCAGAAACAGACTACAAATGTCCTGGCGTCCCACACACTTTCCCTCCAGAAAACATGACGCTGGGTCAGTGTAGTACTTTATAAGCTTACTAAAAGAAAATTCATAACAATTCCAATTTAGGGAAAATTAAGTATGAAGCAAGAATCAATAGAGCTATCAGAAATGCATATAATATGCAAGCCACTGCCTTAACTTACTTTTCCTCCCTAGAGTGTTGGACAGCCATAAATATCATTTTGGATGATGGGATATTTTGGATGATACCCATCCAAATAACATAGATCCTATGTTGTGGTATGTAGAGCCTTTAGAGACCTTTTCATGTACATTAATGCCTGCTGAGGCTGTACAAATACACAGATTTTTACACTACAGGGGCATCTTGGAACAAACATAGAGCAGTGGATAGACTTAAATCCAGAGTAGTAGTTGATTACACATGCTTCAGTCATGACCAGAGATGCATGTTTTCATGTGAATTGGTTGTAATATTTAGGGACAGTAGGCCAAATAGTTCCTTCCATGACACATCTGTCAGTCCTTGGCTGTGCTTGTTGTCATCAGTGGTGATACACGTGAGCAAATGATTGGCTATCTGCTGAGGCAAGACTTCCCCGTCAGGAAATCAGCATTAAGCATATTGACCTAGCTGAATTAGCATCTCTGCTCAGTTCCTGGGTTAGCGGAATTTGTGTCTTTGCTTTCTCCAGCACAGATGCTAGCTGAATTAGCATTTCTATGGAGTGCAGTGTCTATGTTATGGGAATTAATGTATTTGCTAATTTTAGTACCTTTGTCAGCTGAATTGGCAGCTCCAATCAATGAAGTGCCTATATTAACTGTTTTATTATTATTTTGTTGGTGCAATGTGTTTGTTAGCTGAGCTAGTGCATTTGTTCAGCTCCTATGTTAGTTCAGTTAGCATCTCTGCTCAATTTTGTGCCTATGTTAGCTGAGTTGGCCTCTCTGCCCAGTGACTGTGTTAGCACAATTAGCGTCTGTGCTCAGCATAGTGCCAATGATGACTGGATCAGTGTCCTGCCTCAGCAGTGCTATTAACCCTGAAAAGCAGTTGCTTTGTTGTACATTCCCACAACAGCATTACTTGCAGAAACACAAACAGGCTTACAATCCCGGATGTTTCACTACTTATAGGTGTAATGGGTGACTTTGGAGTACAAGATTCAAACACATTGTGAAAGGACAATTTCTTAGGTTAGAGGTTCAGAGGGAGGAGTAAATGTTTGTGTTTGGAGAAAAATCATTCTCTCCTACTATGTTTTGGTTTTAGGAGAGAAGGATTTTTGTGAGTTCCGTTTCTGAGCCGAGGTACTCTGAACCAACTGCCTGATGAGTGCAGCTGAAAGGGAGGGCGAAGATAGTACGATGGATCCTTAATGATGGAGTCCGTTGTGTTTTTACTGCATGATTGTAGAGGTCTGATAGTTCTCAGACTAGACTGCCTTTTTGCTTCAGGGAGCCCTGGTGTCTCATTGTCTATGCTGACTGCCGTTACGATCCTCTTGGTCTCTAGGTATCCTCTTGATGCCAAAAAAACCCTTCTTGTTATCAAATTAACTGAGGATGACCTTCTGACCCCTGGCTTTGCCTTTACAGAAGTACAACAATGACTGGTGGATTGGGCGCCTGGTGAAGGAGGGCTGTGACATCGGCTTCATACCCAGCCCTCTGAAACTGGAGAACATCCGTACTCAGCAGGAACAGAAAAAGAGCCGCATGCAAGGGTAAGAGCCTACGACCACAGGCACGTTCTCGTGCTAGAACTTAAAATGTCAGGCAGGTTCTCACGGCATTAGTAGAACTTAAATGAATGTGTCCCAGGGCAGTGTTAAAACTTAAAGGAGAAATTCTTTGTAAAATGAACAACAAACAACAAAATGAGCAACAAACTCACCAACTTGGTGTCATGTTTTAACATACCCAGAGTCCATTCTACACTCATTTTCTCCCTTAAAACAGAAGAGAATTTGTTTGGGCAATGCTAGAATTTAAAACAACAAGGAGGTTCTTAGCACAGTGCTAGAGTCACATCCACATTGAGTTTGTTGCCTTGGGAAAAGCAGTTGTAGAAGTCTCAACCACAAGAAAAATTCTCTGGGAGACCACAGAGAGAGCAGCACTAAAACCATAATGATAGGGAGGCTACCAGGGGGAATGAAGAGGTAAAGGAGAGTTCAGCTAGAATAACAAACTTTGAATAGTGCTGGGGATATATACATACAGGTAGAGGCAGGAACAGTAGTGATGTGGTACAGGATTGGCACAGGGAGATGTACCACAACCATAAGTCAAAAAGAGGTGCACTTTAGCTTGGAGAAGACTTCTCAAAAGGAGGGGCACTACTATGTCAGAGTAAGCTAAAAGCAGGAAATACAGAAAGCACAAGTCTTGATAGGTCGAGTTAGAAGTGTAGGGTGCCAGGAGAAAGCATTGGGAGAGGGGCAAGGTGGGAGTGGTGAAGGTTAGTACATACGTATCAAGAACCAGACTAGACTGAAGACTTGACTTGAAGATCTGGAACTTGAAAGAGACAATTGGAAAAGAACGTGTCTTTTTTCCTTTCGCCAAATTCATGCAATAAGTAGTAAATTAACACAACATGTCATTGAATGCAGAATAGATCGCTTTCATAGTGTGAGTATGTGTAGGGCTCTACCCAGACGTCTGCACATAAAGACCAGCCAAACAACCACAGGGGGGGGGGGGGGGATATGACAAAAAAAAAAAAAAACAGATTTGCTGAAAAGCTTTGCCCTGGTGGATGTGGTTTGTACAGGTACAGGTTTGTACAGTAACAAATGAGCTAGCCATTTTTACAGAAACAAAGCCCAGTTTGTTAGAATTTGGTTACAGAGGGCCTATTTTGAATTCTGATTAACTGCCAGTCAAACCTTGATCCAAATTTAGCCAGTGTTGGAAAAGAAAGCTTAAGACATGACTCTGAAAGTTAATTAGGTGCTTTTCCCAATGACATGGGCACTTCAGACTTACGTTATTCTCTTGAAATAACTAGAACCGCTGCTAACTCAGTGGTGATGTTTCTTTATCTCGAATAATGTATGCATTAGCCTGTTTATCTAAACATGTGTATGTGTGTGTGTGTGAGTGTTGTGTGTTTAAGCTGTCTTAGAGAGTAAGGTAGCGGTGTGTGTGCTCAAGGTGTACTCACGCGCTGCATTGTGTGTGTGTGTGTGTGTTGTGTGTATTCTGGTCATTTTTCCAGTAAGTCCAGCGGAAGTTCCTCCTCCAGTCTGGGAGATGTGATGTCATCAGGTGAGCCTGTTTTTCATTGGGTGGGAAAAAGTGGGCGGGGATCACAGGAATCAACAGGAAAGATGGAGTCGTAGGTTTATTTTCCCCCTCAATGGCCATTTTCTATCTCCTCACTGTCCGGCGTAAAGCTAAATTCTTCAGCATGCTCAGATCATGGGGCAGTGTTTATGATGGCTGGTTGGTCAGGCTTGGACTGGTGTTGTGTGTTCGTATATGTCTCCATATTCCTGTTTGTGTGTGCGTGTTTTTGTGTGTGTGTGTGTACGTGTGTGTGTTTTACATATCCCTGTAAACCAGTGCACTGACTTGTCACTCTGCTTGTTTCTCCACAGGAAAGCAGAAGCAGAAAGTGGTAAGTGCTTTGTGGATTCCAGCTTCGCCTCTCCTGAGTACCTGAACCCTCTAACTACAGCTAACACACCCTGTGGTCCCCCTCAGTTCAACTTTCAGATAACTTACCCTCTGGTACCCTCAATCAGATTTTCTCCCTCCCTCCCTCTAACAGCACCTAACTTAAAGTGTGCCCGTCAGTAGGACTTTCCTTATACCTCTAACCACACCTAACTTACCCTTATGCAACCCCACTGAGACCATCTCAGACCTTCTAACTACACCTAACTGCCCGTAAGCCTCATCTTGGACTGTCTGAGGCCTTCTCACTATGTCTAACTCTGCCTTTGGTTCCTTGAAGAAGACTCTCTTACACCCTTTAACTACAGACACCCTACAAACCCCTCAAAAGCACTGTCCTACTGAATAACCCTATCTAACTCTAACTGGTGCTCTCTATAGGACCCTCTTTAACCACAAGTAACTCACCATGTGATCACTGCAACAAGACTGTCTCACTCTGTCAGCTAGAGACTATGAAGGGATGTCTAGTAGATGTGTTTCCTCTGTGTCAACCAATCGACAGTCAGTCAGAATATCAGAGTTGGGGTGGGGTGGGGTGGGGGTGGGGGGGGGTGGGGGGGGGGGGGGGGTTGGCGTACTGCTGCTGTTTCTTTTTTTTTAGGATCTCACCAAAGATTCACTGGATCACCCATCCCCCTAAATACTGTACACTTGTGCTGTTGTGCACCTGTGATGTTGGTCAGATGTAAACTGAAACACCTAAACACTGACCGCCTGTGCTGTTCATCAGATAGGCACTCACACACTAGTTGTATTGCACACCTTTGCTATTAGGTGGACGTGCATTACGACACCAAATACTCTACCCTACACCTGTACTATCTGTCAGATATGATCAGACCACTTAAACACTGCACACCTGGGCCTGTATTCACAAAGCATCTTAGGGCTTAGAATTAGCTTAAAGGAGGAATTTAAAGGGTTTAATCATTGTAGTGGAGCTTGTGAGGGATGCACTAACATCTACACTGCAACACTCTAAAAGTGCTTTTCAAAATGCGACATTGATTCGCACACAATCTAGGGATATCCCAGCTGTTGGTAGGCCAATCTATTCAAGAGTTAATGCGCTGTGTATATGCCGCACAATCCATACATTTCTGTCATACTTTAAAGAACTAAGGCAAAATGTATGGATTGAGGGTTGAAGAAATCATTTTTTTACATACATGCATTATACCTTTTTTGTATATGTTCAGTAATAATTTTAACGCATTGATAGCACCAACGACACCATCCACTATTTCTTATGTGTACAACATATTTAGATCCAGCTATTACTTAATGCATTGCTGTTTGTGGGACGTTTCACATACCTTTACACTGAGATAGACCTGTTAATCAACAACCAGCCAGGATGGTATTAGGGAACAAGCTTTTGCATGAGAACTGATGTTAACCAGAGCTCTCATCTTATCTGAAGAGTTGTAATAAAAACTTTGTGAATAGGTTTTGAGAGAAAAATCTTAGTAAAAAAAGGTAGTGTAATTTTGGACTATTCTTTAGCAGTAAGATAAAATGCTTTGTGAATATGGGCACTGAGCTATTGTACACCTGTACTGTCAGTCCGATGTGCACTGAAACACCTAAATACTATACATCCGACACCCGTGCTATTGGTCAGGAGATGCTTGGGGGTTTGATGTGATTGGTTAGCATGTGCATTTGTTTGCCTGCATTGTGGCTGATCTTTGACCCTTTCAGACTGAGCATGTGGCCCCCTATGACGTGGTTCCCTCAATGAGGCCTGTGGTCCTGGTTGGGCCCTCCCTAAAAGGCTATGAGGTAAGATGTCTGCGCTGTCATTGGCTCACCCCAGAGGCAGTGAGCTATGTAGAGGCCTTGTGATTGGTCCTTTTACCTGTGATTCGCTTGCAGTATTCTGGAGACCAGTCTCCAGTAAGGGCTATTTTAAGTGTCACATTGTGGTGCATTTTGTGCTGAAAAAAAATCTGCGCTATTTTTGTTGATGTCGGAGTTTATTATAGTGGCTCGAGTCAGGGAAACAGAGCAATTTGATTGTGTGTGTGTGTGTGTGTGTGTGTTTGTCCATCTGTTTGTGTGTTCACATAAAACAGAAAGAAAGCTGATGTTTTTCTCCGTCCCCCTCTCCCCTCTCTGGCAAAGACAGCACACAAAAACACAGTCTCTCCCTCATCACGCTGTTACCACGGCAACGGGAGACGTCAGCATTGGAAACTAGAGCAAGGTTTGAAATTAGAAAGAGAGAGAGAGGCAAGGGAAGGAGAGAGAGAACACGAGACAGAGAGAGCAAGAAGTAGGGAGGGAGGGAGGGAGACTGAGGTAGAAAGAGAGAGAATGATTGAACCAGAGGTGGAGAGAGAAAATGAGGCAGAGAAAGATCAACGTAGAGGAAGAGTGAGAGTGAGGGCATGAGAGAGCAAATGAAGAAAGACAAGGAATGACAGATTGATGCAGTCAGAAAGAAGAAAACACGAGAGAGAAGGAACAACAGAAAGTGAGAGAGAGAGAGAGAGTGAGAGAGAGGAAAGCAAAGAGCAAAAGAGTGAGGGAATGGCACAGAAAGAGTGAGAAGAAAATGAAAGAGAGAGAGAAGGAAAGGGTTTAAACTCTTTTAATAGTCCTCAATCTATCATCTAACATGATTACACCAGTAAGCCATGGACGTTAGTGATGTCATTCAAGAAGGCTTACACCTCGTACATCACAATCAAAGGAGAGAGAGGGAAAGAGAAAAGGAGAGAAAGAGAGAGTGTGGGGAGGAAGAGGGGTAGAAAGAGAAATGGAGAGACAGAGAGGTAGGAAAAAGCATAGGGAGAGAGAGAGGCAGGCAAAGAGAAGGGGAGAGAGGAATAGGAGAAGAAAAGGGGAGCGAGAGGGAGAGAGGTACGAAAAGACAAAGGGATAGAGAGGTACGAGAAGGGAAAGGGAGGGAAGGAAAAAGCCTCCAGCCTCTGCTGTTGTGTGTCCGGAGTCCAAAGCTGCGCTGAGTAAAATTATCCACCGTCCCCAGAGGGGCTGCTGGCCTGAGCCTCAGCCTGAGCCCAGGGGCTCTACAGCTCTGAGGAATGAATGGCCACACACACACACACACACACACACACACACACACACACACACACACACACACACACACACACAATTTGCTCCGGCACCAATCCCGGAATACACACACACACACACACACACACACACACACACACACACACACACACACACACGCTAAACTCACTTCAGCACCAATCCTGGAATACACACACACACACACACATACTAAGCTTACTCCAGCACCAGTCCCGGAATACACACACACACACACACACACACACACACACACACACACACACACACACACACACACACACACACACACACACAGACAATTTACTCCGGCACCAGTCCCGGAATACACATACATACACACACATACACACGCTAAACTCACTTTGGCACCAATCCCGGAATACACACACACACACACACACACTAAACTTACTCCAGCACCAGTCCCGGAATACACACACAACCACACACACACACACACACACACACACTAGTCTCATTCCAGCAATGATCCTGGAGTACAGACTGGAGTATGATATGTCTCTGTATTTCTGTCCTGTGTCTGTATTGTGGTATGTCTACTACCTGTCCTGTGGCCTGTTTTTAAACACTGTGTTTTTGTGAGACGTGCAGTGTTGGCCACATAAATTTGCCCTGGCGGGATAATAAAGTTTACCTTGACCTTGCCCCTCCCGTTGCTGCAGGTGACGGACATGATGCAGAAAGCCCTCTTTGACTTCCTAAAACACCGCTTTGATGGCAGGTAAGATTATTTGGAGTGTTATTATATCCTTTATTTTTTCCATATTACACAGAAAAATGCAGGTAATTGTGTAGTGAATGTCTTGGTGAATAGTCTTGGTGAATGCGTTAGGGTAAGGTTTTCTAAACTTAGTCAGAGCCTAAAAGACAGCTTCAGTGAAGATCTATGTGGAGGAAAGTTTGTGTTACTTTGTGTGTTTAATGTAGTGTAATACTGGGACTGAGTGTAGTACTGTGTAGTACTGGGATAAGATGAACCTGTGTGTTAAATGAAGTCTAGTACTGGCATTAGATTAATCTGTGTGTTTAATGTAGTCTAGTACTGGAACTAGATTAAGATGTGTGTTTAATGTAGTGTAGTACTGGGACTAGATTAAGATGTGTGTTTAATGTAGTGTAGTACTGAGACTAGATTAAGATGTGTGTTTATTGTAGTCTAATACTGGGACTAGATTAAGATGTATGTTAATGTAGTCTCATCATTGGGTTAGATGATTCTGTGTGGTTAATTTAGTCCAGTACTGGAACTATAGATTCATCTGTGACTTTAGTCCTGAGGTTGGGAAGCCCAGAGGAATCTAAACATTATTGATGATACACAGTAAAAAACAGCATGCTTACTAGCCTTCCTGTGTGTGCTAACTGGGGGTGTTGTGTTTAGATCTTCTTGTGTTAGTGATATTTTGTGTGTGTGTGTGTGTGTGTGTGTGTGTGTGTGTGTGTGTGTGTGTGTGTGTGTGTGTGTGTCAGGATATCTATTACCCGAGTCACAGCAGACATATCTTTGGCCAAGAGGTCTGTGCTGAACAACCCCAGCAAGAGAGCCATCATAGAACGCTCCAACACCAGATCTAGCCTCGGTAAGTCCAATGTGTGTGTGTTTGTGTGTGAATGTGTGTTATTGCGTGTGTGTGTGTGTGTGTGTGTGTGCGTGTGTGTGTTATTGTGTATTCGGATGTCAAGCAATTCTGCCTGCTTAGCCAAGCTTGACTTTAGACCTTCTGTTTGGAATTTGTGATGACATTTGCATGTGGTCTGTGACGAAACAACTAACCTAAAAAACAAACATGAAGCATCTGAAAATCAATATTTTTAAGTCTGATTAAGATTTAATTGTATTTGTATCTTTCTCTCTTCTCTCTCTCTCTCTCTCTCTCTTTCTTTGTGTGTGTGTGTGTGTTTGTGTTTCTGTGTGTGTAGCGGAGGTGCAGGGTGAGATTGAACGCATCTTTGAGTTGGCGCGTTCGCTGCAGCTGGTTATTCTGGATGCTGACACTATCAACCACCCGGCCCAGCTGATGAAGACCTCCCTCGCCCCCATCATTGTACACGTTAAAGTATCCTCACCAAAGGTACACACACGCACAAAGATAAAGATATACATTATGTATATACATTTTTGCAGCCTTCATTTGACGGTGTAGTAATTAAATCAATTTCAGAAGACCAGTGCGCCATCTTTAGGCTTTCATTATCAAATGCACACGCATCATACATGTGCACACATTGTATTTCAGCTCAATGAAAAAAGATCAGCTAATTAAAAGCAATGGTGCAGTCATCGTTTTATTAGTTGTTTTTGTTGGTTTTGTGCCATAACTTGAATTACTGTTGGAATTGTGTAAATAAACACGGACACACACGCATACACACACACACACACGCATACACACACACTCACCTCTGGTGTGTTTGTGTCTCTGTAGGTCCTGCAGAGGCTCATAAAATCTAGGGGGAAATCTCAAAGCAAACACCTGAATGTGCAGCTGGTGGCAGCAGACAAACTGGCTCAGTGTCCTCCGGTATGTTTGTGTGTGTGTGTGTGTGTGTGTGTGTGTGTGTGTGTGTGTGTGTGTGTGTGTGTGTGTGTGTGTGTGTGTGTGTGTGTGTGTGTGTGTGCGTGTGTAGAGTTGTGTACAGAAATGTGTGTAGAGTTGTTGGCCAGCTTGTCTGTACAAGTTTGTGTAGTGTGTGTTTGTGTGTGTGTGTCCATGTGCATGAGTGTGTATGTAGTTTGTAATGTTGACATGTGTTCTTCATCAACTAGAACTCTTTGTGTATTTCAGGTAAAATTTGTTTGTCCTCCATTGACAGGTCCTGTATGCTTACTGCTACTCTACTCTGTGGCCACCAGAGGGCATTCTCACACAGTCATTGACTTGTCGCCCTCTCTGTCTCTCACACAAACGTATACACAGACACACACACTAATAATAATATTAATGTGTGTGTTTGATGTCTGTGTTAGACATCATTTGTGTTTGTTTGTGTTTGTGTGCATGTTATTGGCCTGTGCTTGTACAGTGTTGGTGTGTGTGTGTGTTTGCTTGTATGTATGCAGACTTTGAGTGTGTGTCTGTGTGTGTTTTTATCCGTTTAAGTGTGTGTGTTCTCGCTCCTCCTGCAGGAGATGTTTGACATCATCCTGGATGAGAACCAGCTGGAGGATGCGTGTGAGCACCTGGCCGAGTACCTGGAGGCCTACTGGAAGGCCACACACACCTCCAGCAGCACCCCCCTCAACCCCCTCCTGGGGCGCAACCTGGGCCCCACGGCCCTCGCCCCCTACCCCTCCACCATCTCCGGCCTGCAGCAGGTACATACACACACACACACACACACACACACACACACACACACCTCCAGCAGCACCCCCCTCAACCCCCTCCAGGGGCGCAACCTGGGCCCCATTGCCCTCGCCCTCTACCCCTTGACCATCTCCGGCCTGCAGCAGGTACACACACACACACACACACACACACACACCTCCAGCAGCACCCCCCTCAACCCCCTCCTGGGGCGCAACCTGGGCCCCACGGCCCTCACCCCCTACCCCTCCACCATATCCGGCCTGCAGCAGGTATACACACACACACACACACACACACACACACACACACACACACACACACACACACATACACACACACACATACTCTCTCTTTCTCTCTCTCTCACACACACACACACACACTTCCAGCAGCACCACCCTTAACCCCCTCCTGGGGCTGTAATCTGGGCCAGCACCCCCCTCAACTGGTACGGATACACATACACAGGTACACATACACACAAACATTCACAAACACACACACACATGCACACAACAGGTCCTTATTTAAGTGACAGGCAGAGTGCAAAATCATCTGATGAGCTAAGTGATTCCATGTCACCTTGATATATGTCACCTTTGTTACCTGTGTTGCACAATCACACACACCATCACATGCGCACACACGCACAAAGAGACAGACACACAGTCACATTCAATCGCACATAAACACAAGCACATGCAAAGACCAACACACACACGCACACACACACACATACAGACAGACCCACTTACATGTCTGCTGCCTATCTCCTGAACTTTCACCTTTGTGAGTGTTCCTCATGGATAGACACACAGTGACATCCACACACACACACACATTCATAGACACACACACACATTCATAGACACATACACACATTCATAGACACACACACACATTCATAGACACACACACACATTCATAGACACACACACACATTCATAGACAAACAGACCCACTCACATGTCCACTGCCTATCACCTGACCCTTGGAACCCTGTCTGTGCCCCACCCCCCCACCCCTACAGCAGGGTCAGCAGAGGTCGCGGCACACCAACCACAGCAGCGCCGACCACTCCACCGCCAACGAGCGCCGCAACCTGATGACCGCGGATGAAAACTACCACAACGAGCGCGCCCACAAGGGCCGCGGCTCCCGCCAGGGCACCCAGCAGCAGCAGCACGGAGGTCGCGACCCCTACGCCCTGGCCGAGCAGGGCTACCAGGACCCCTACCAGGACACGTACAAGCCCCATCGCAACCGTGGCTCCCCCGGAGGCTACAGCCAGGACTCCCGGCACCGCCTCTGAGCAGCGGGGGTGGGGTCTGGGGGGGTGTCTGAGATGGATGAAGGGGTGGGGGGTTTATGGGCCGTCTCCGATCCAATCGCAGACCTTCACCACCCAAACCTCCTGAGCCTCCAGAAAGGAGGAGCCCCTTCCCCCCTCCCCCCCTCTCCAAAGTATCAGCAGCAGCAGCACTGGCCATGGGTGGGAACCCCCTCCTGCTCCTCTGACTGTCCAAACAAACAAACAACTAACTAACTAACTAACAAACAACTAACTAACAAAGCGAACACTGCGCCACTCTCTCAGCTCGCCACTGACCATCTGCTCAGACAGTCTCAGCTGCTGCTCTCCACTTGCCTCCAGGGTTCAGCAAAACAACATCAACAATAATAACAACAACAACAGCGCCCCTAGCAACAGGCCTGCCTTTTCCCGCCCAAACTCCCACCCCTTCTGCTCCATCTGTGTGATGCTTTTGCCCCCCCCCCCCCCCCCTCCCACGTTAATGCTTGTTTTCGTTAAATTTCCTTGTTTGTTTTTGTTTAGTTGTCCTACAAGAGAAGAGCAAAGAGTGTAGAGGAGGGTGAGGCACAGTGAGATCTGTTGGGGGGCCATATTGGTTGCACTTTCACAGTATGAGGTCGATCTGGACACACTCACTGCCAGTACGCATGCTTTACCCTGAGCAGACTGTAGGGGGTGCTGCAGCGCAGTTATAGAAGATGACAGTGGGAGATGGTGAGAGGCGGAGCCCTAAGGAGGATTATGTGCTCATTAGTGCCCTCTGCTGGACACATCTCACAGTGCAGGTGGGCTACATGGCATCAGTCAGGTGTCTCTTGTATGAACTTGACTCGCATCAGGCTTCAGACCTGTTTGCTGTATCACACACACACACACACCATGTATAAAGAAAACACCCATATCAACTCAGCAAGGCTGCACCACATCTATTCTACAGGCCCCCCTCTGGGCTCTAAGAGAACCACTTAAGCCCTACAACCTCTCTAGAGCTTTAGAACACCCCAGAGCTCTAGAAGAACCTTATTAAGTTCTAAGATAACCCCTGAGATTTTCAGAACATGGGGCCTCTAGAACTTCTCCGATCTCTAAGAGTAGCCCTCAGAGTTCTAAAATCTCTCAAGGGCCTCTTGAGTCCCCTTGAGCTCTACACAGCCCCTCTGAGTTCTATGAGATTCCCCAAGAGGTAAGTCTAGCCTGGGCCCGCCCCTACTGCCTGTAAGGTTATAAGATTTACCCAAAACACATTTAAATGTGAGCAGGCTCTAAGAGAATTCCCTAGACTCCCTTCTCTAGGACTTCTAGAAGTCCTCTAAGCTCTATGAGAATGCATATGTGTTCTAGATTCTCTAGAACAATACACCTGTACATAGAACAGTGGCATTCTCTTAGCCTGACTGCTCAAGAGGAACTTTAGGGAGAATGAATGTGTGATCTCAGTCCTCTCAAGAACAAGATGATGACTGTGTCCATGTCTTAAGTAAGGAGTGTTTAACTAAGTAGGTTTTTCAACCTGAAAATAATGTTTCCAAAATCGTTTCAGTGGTTCATCAACTTGTAACTGGGTGAAAGGCACTTCTGAATTTGCTTTGCTGCCTTCCATGGGATATAACCGCACTAAGCAAGTTTGGAGGAGCGGGCCATCTCTCTGTAGTTTGAATGAGAGACAGTTCCGCTTCCAACCTGCAGGGCGACTGAAGATGAAAACTACTTTGTGTCGCTTTAACAAAGGAGTGTGTAACATTGGGCATGTTTACAGTAGATGCAGGAGTGTGTGATTGTGGTCATATTTAGAGTGGACACAGGAGTGTGTCTGATGGTGGTCAGTCAGGCAGTCTCCAGTGAGTTCACTGTGAGGCTTGACATTGTGGTCCACTAAGGAAAAGTCTTCCATGTTTCTTCATTTATCCATTGATATTGCAAAGCCACAGGCATCTGACACTGCCTTGGTTCTGGCACTGGCCTGGCCCTGATGTGGTCTGTAACTAGCTCTGGTACGGCTCTGATCTGGCCCTGAAGTGGCCCTAGTCCATGTCTGACAGCCCATATCAATGTTGGCAGTTCACTGGGAGGAAGCCCTGCCCTCGTTGCTCAAGTGACGTGTCACGGTCCATCCATTTCTGGTCCGACTGATGTTGGTCCTTGAGCCGCCTGCTCCATCTTTGGTTCACTGTCATGGATCCACATGTACAGTAGACCCTTGGAACCTTCTTGAACAGTGGCACTCCTTTCAAACATGTCCTGCCCCTTCACCTCCACCCCACCCTTGGGTTGCTGAGACGGGGATGGTGATCGTACACAAACACACACACACACACACACACACACACACACACACACACACACACACTTGGGTTGCTGAGCTAGGGAAGGTAATCTCCTCTAGAGTGGAAAATGTCCACAGAGTTAGGAAAAAAACAGTGAGAGAGAAAATTATACACACACACACACACTATATGCAAGTGAAGCTGGAGAGTCCTCCTGCGGTCTACCTGCACTCTGCTAGTTTGTGCATTTTCAGTTCAGGCCCTGAGAGCTGTAGAAAAGGATAGAGGAGGAGGGGTGGAGGAGGGAAAAAGTGATGGAGGAGAGACAAAGAAGAGAGGAGCGTAGGAGTGGAGCAGAGAAGACCTGGGTGGAGTAGAGGCGGACTCAACTAAGGATTTTTTAAATAAAGAAAAGAAAAGACTTGTGGAAGTCTTCAGAGCCAGTGCATACTGTATACTGTCGTCTATGAGCATGCTCATCTGTCTTCTAAAATCCTGCCGCCGCTCTACAGAACGTGGAACGTCTCGAAATCCAGCGGAACGGGACAGAACCCTGATTTGCTTTCCGTTTCTCCTTTTTTTCACCGCTTCATACAATCAGGTTGAGTTCTCCTCATTCCGGTACGGAACTCTAAGGTTCCACGGCCAGCGGAACTGCATTCCGCACGATCACCCCCCCCCCCCCTTCTTCCTCTCCACCATAACTGCTTCATCAAAGCTCTGCGAGAAAAAAAAATTGAAGAACATGTGTCAATATTTATTTATTTATTTTGTGAAAGTTCAAAATGGGAAATGCAAAACTGCATGCATAATATATCATTTAATTTATGAAGCTAAGTTGGGAGAGATGACAGAGAATATGAATAATGTTTTATGGGAAATCATTGTGTAAATGGAAAAAAAAATCTAGCGATATTTAAGTTTTCTTTTACAGAAAAAAAGGAAATAAAAAAATCAATGGTCATTTTGAAATGGTTTTAGGTTATGTTGTTTGTGGACAGTTGTAACAGTTCAAAAGTTGGCAGTTTTTGGAATGCCCAGTGCCTCAAACACACACACACACTCTTTCTCTCTCTCTCTCTTACACACACACACACAGCACATGCATCTGCAATGACCCATGTACACCATGTTCAACGTAAACACCTGCCAAAGCGTTTCACTGATACTACCAGCAGGGGGCATCATGACATAAAGAACTCCCTTTACATCTTCCTGGCACATAGAATCCTCATCTTGGCTGTTTCTGTGCCTGTGACTTTTTGCAACAGAGCAAGTTTTTTTGTGCATATGTAGTGTGAATGTGACCTTTAATTTGGCATATTTTTGAGAAATTTAGATGCAGAATCTGGGATAACCTTTTTTTCACTGGGTGAAGCCTCATTTTTACACAGCACAGCAGTGGAAGTGGCCAATAATAGGCACTATGCCATCAGCGCTATTCTAAAATAACAAGGTTACACCAGAAATTATCAGGGCTCAACTGGATTTGAATCTTTCGTCACACTCCTAATTTGCATTTTAGGTTTTATGACGTCACATTGTGTGTCGCAGAAAGAACAGACACTTCTCCAAAGTCATTGGCAAATGGGGAACACACACACATACACATAGTAGGTATGGATCAGGGTAAATACACACAGACACAAAGTAGGTGCAGGAAACATGCACATACACACTTACACACACATTAGGTGCAGGTTAGGATAAACACACAGACACACAAAAGGTGTAGGTCCAGATGTTGCAGTTGTAAGATTAAAGGTGTCGCTGAATCTTGACTATTTAAGAGCTTTTCTAATGCAGAGAACGGTTTCCCTATACATACATACATTTCGACTTCCAAAGTGTAATTTTAACCTTTTCTGATTTAAATAGTGTCCAGAGTTGGGGTTATTTCATTTTTATTTCACAAAGTGTTAATTTAACTCTGGACAGTGTGCGGCTATATAAACCCACAAAAAGTGTTTGTTCCACCATTGAGAAACCACAACGGTGAATAGTCTTGACTGAGGCTGCTTTGTGTTAAGCGAGACCAACACCAGACAACATTTCTTCAACAAGTGCACTGGCCAGGAAGGAATATAAGCCTTTTGAGAAGGATGGTGTGTGTGTGTGTGTGTGGTCATGTATTTCTATGGTTGTGAGGGTGAAATGTCCGCACAACAATAGAAAAACTAGAAAAAAAATTGACTTGTGAGGACATCATGGCCATTTTGTTATTAAAAAGGTAAAAGTGCAAAAACATTTCTTTACTGACAGGTTAAGGTTAGGGATTGTTTTGGTCTGGGCACAGTTAAGCATTCTTTAGTTAGATATGAATGGGAGTCAATGGAAGGTCCTCACAAGCATAGAAAAACAAACATGCGTGTGTGTGTGTGTGTGAGTATGAGTGTAAGTGTGTGTGTGTTGCTGGTGTATTGGCTATCTATGTCCCCTCGTGTGTATGCAGTGTGGCGCTTGTGTTCATTTACAACGGAACTCTGCTACACGGGTACAATGCTACACTGCACAGCACATGAGGATCCACAGTAGGGGGCGCTCCTCAGTCTAGTGTGTGTGTAGAAGGAAGATGAAAGCTGTCTCACACACACACACACACACATGCGCGCACACACACTTGTCCCTCTCCTTTCCGTTTGTGTTGCCGCAGATTAAAGGCTGGTTGGGTTGGGGAAGGTCAGGCCTTTGAAGGCTTGGGTGGCCTTCACACACATACAGCGATTGAACACCAGAGTTTCCTTTGTGATTCAGCAGCAAGCACACTTACACACACACATACACATACACAGACACACACACACACATAAACAAACACATACACAACACACTTGCTCACACACACACACACACACACATACACACATAAACAAACACATACACGCGCGCGTGCACTTACACACGTACACACACACACACACACACACACACACACACCCACACACACAAATACACACTGTGAGTCAGTGGTGGGCTGGACGTGTCTAGTGTCCTTATTTAACGTTCGATACTGAGGTAGGGAATGTGTCTGTGTGTGTGTGTATGTGTGTGTGTGTGTGTGTGTGTGTGTGTGTGTGTGTGTGTGTGTGCTCACACTGATTTTGGCCTCCACATGCACCCCTGCTGCTCTGGGTGCTGGCAAGTGAAGCATCAAGAGGAGCACAGTTTGGATTTTGTACACACACACACGCACACACACACACACAGACACACACAGACACACACATACACACACATACACAAAGAATAGGCTAGCGAAAGAGAAGTGGAGAAGGCTAATTTCTAATTTGTGGTTGCATGGCAACAGACACATGTCTCATCATGGCTCTCTGATGGCCTCGTGCGCAGCAGACTGAAAGGCAGGTCAGGCAGAGTTTAATCTAGTCACACACACACACACACACACACACACACATGCACACGCGCGCGCACACACACATACACACACACGCACACACACACACACACACACACACACACACACACACACACATTCACAGTCATACTAGCCGAGGATAAAATAGAGAAGGGCAGACGAGAGCCAGCAAAAGAGAAAAATATAGTGTGTGGTATATGTGGGGTGGGTTCCGGGGTCCTTTGGGGTGTTGTAGGATATATGTGGGGTGGGTTTTGGGGGGTATATGTGGGGTGGGTTATGGGGTACATGTGGGGTGGGTTTGGAGGTGGTGTGGAATAGGCCAATATGTGGGGTAGAGTGGGGTGGTCTGAGGTGTTGTATGATATAAGTTGGGTGGGTTTGGGGATGTATGTGGGGTGGTGTCAGATATATGTTGGGTGGGTGTGAGGTGGTGTGGGATGGGTTTGGGGTGTTTTGGAGGTGGGTTTGGAGTGGGTTTGGGGGTGGTGTGGGGTGGAATGGTGTAGGGGGTATGAGGGGTGGGTTTGGGGATATATGTGGGGTCGGTTTAGGGGTGTATGTGGGGTGGTGTAGGGTATATATGGGGTAGGTTTGGAGGTGGTGTGGGGTATATGTGGGGTGGGTTTGGGGGTGGTGTGGAGTGGTTTTGGGTTTGGGGTATATTGGGGTATAATTGGGGGATATATGTGGGGTGGGTGTGGGAGGGTGTATGCAGGATGGGTTTGAGGGTGGTGTGGGTTTGGGGGTAGTGTGGGGTATATATGGGGTAGGTTTGGGGGTAGTGTGGGGTATATATGAGGTAGGTTTGGGGGTGGTGTGGGGTGGCTCTGAGGTGTCTGTTGGAGGTGTCGGCATCTGGGTTCACACACAGATGGTGGAGTGATTGAGTGAGAAAAAAAATCGAAAAGAATTAGACCAGTGTGTATGTGTGTGTGTGTGTGAGTGTGCATGAGTCATTGGTGCAAAGTGAAATCAGAGGCGCCTCTGTCAGTGTGTCATCCGCCAACCTGTTCCCTCATCTGAATGTGGGTCACTGGCTAACGCTTCTGCTCTCCAATCTCTCTACAAAACCACACAAGCACACACACACACACACACACATACAGGTACACACTCATACAGACAGACACACACACACACACACGCACACACACAGACAGACAGACACACACACACGCACACAGACAGACACACACACACACACAGACAGACATACACACACACACAGGTACACACACACACAGACAGACACACACACATATGCATACGCGTATATACACACGCACACACAGACACACACAAACACACACATATGCACATACATATGCATGCAGGTACAGTACACACACACACACACACACACACACACACACACACACACACACAAAAGAGGTTCAATATTTGAATAGAGTTATTATAGTGGTGCTGGTATGTTGGAGGGTTTGTTTGTTATATTTTGTTTACATTTCTCTGTGTGGGATCAGTTCTGGCTTTTTAGTGTGAGACCTAGTGTGAGATTTTCCCTCTCTTCCTCTCCTCCTCCTTTCCTCTGTTCTCTTTCTCTCTTTCTCTCTCTCTCTTTCTCTCTCTCTCTTTCTCTCTCTCTCTTTCTCCTTCTGTCTTCTCTTTCCCCCTCCTGCCCAAAGCTATCAGACCCACTGTCTCCAGGCAGTCCTGGTGATAATTATCACACTTCATAAGCATCTTTTAACAGTGCTACACACACACACACACA
>CM050220.1:23213423-23215923 GCA_027475355.1 Coilia nasus | reverse complement strand
CCATCATACCCAATCACAAGCACTATTAAGTTAATTAACCATATCATAGCAGATGTCAGCAGTTACAGTCTGACAGTCTAGTAACACATGGCACATTTACAGTCTAGTAACACATGGCTCATTTACAGTCTAGTAACACATGGCACATGCTGCTATGGTGTGGCATGCTATGATACCTAATGATGTGATAAAAATTGATGATGGTTAAGTAAGAGTAGTGACTTGTTATGACTTTTGGGTTTTATTATGACTTTGCACACATAATGCCAAAAAGTAACCCACTGTTGGTGAAACGTGTGTGATGGGTTTAATGCAGAAAAATTATTTTTTTAAGCCTGGTGAGAAATTATCTCTGTGGCTGTACCCCTTCAAGCCTGGCAAACATCGTGATTGAAATGTCCATACATTTTCCAGAATTCACATTCTAAAGCAGCTACCAAAAATAATGGATCCTTAGCTACTCTAGATGTAAATGTCCATTAATTGTCATGGTTACTACTTGGACATTAACTGTCATGCCTACTAATAGGGCATTGGCTGTCATGGTAACTGATGTGTGATTGGCTGATCAGAGATGCGTGTGATATGACCACAGGTGTACGAACAAGTTACCAGTGTGTGTGTGTGTGAGAGTCAAAGGACAACACACACATACTCACTTTCTCTCTTTCTTGCTCTCGCTCACACACACACAGACACAGACACACACACAAACACACACACACTCCCCTCTGTCTCTCTCTGTCACACACATTCTCACCCAAAGACACACACTCGCACGCAGGGAGAGCTCCTGGTCTGAGGAATGTCCCTCTGAACTAAAAATAAAATGCTGCTGCAAAACCAGAGGATGGGTTGCTAAGATACTCAACGTCAAACCAAGCACCAGACCCGCACACACACACACACACACACACACACACAGACACAGACACACACACACACACACACACACACACACAGACACAGACACACACACACACACACACACACACACACACACAGAGTTAAATATATGCATTGGAAGTATGGTAGACAAATACAGATACAGAGATACAGATAAGGCAAGTGTATTAATATACCATGCACAGAGGTGGTGTATTAATATACCATGCACAGAGCTGGTGTATTAATATATCATGCACAGAGCTGGTGTATTAATATATCATGCACAGAGCTGGTGTATTAATATATCATGCACAGAGCTGGTGTATTAATATACCATGCACAGAGGTGGTGTATTAATATACCATGCACAGAGCTGGTGTATTAATATATCATGCACAGAGGTGGTGTATTGTATGTTATATAGGTATGTGCAAAAACAGCAGAGAACAATGAAGCATGGATAAAATATAATTAAAACGTAAACGTGGATTAGTAGAAAGAGAAAAAAAAACACATAATTGAAATCCATAATTTTAAAAGACAAGGAAAGAAATTGAAAGACATTTGAAGAATAAAAAAAAAAAAAGAAAAGCAACACTTGGGCAGATGGAAACATTTAGGATAAATGGATTAGGGCAATTGACACACACACACACACATGCACACACACACACACAAACACATGCACACACGCTCACACACACACACACACACACACACACACATACACACACACAAACTCATATTCATATTCACTGATATTCATATTCTGAAACAGTTGCATGCACACACACACACACCTTCGTGCCTCTCAGGCTACCTGTGGCTCTCATGCAAACATTGTGACTCTTACACCCATTCAGTATTGGAACACATCAACACCATAATTGACAGCATTACCACAGAAAGATAGATCACAATGTACCCTAATCAGAACCCATAGATGAACAGGGAAGTGCGGCTGCTGCTAAAAGCTTGCGACAGTGACTTTAGATTGAGGGATGCACAGGCCTACAGCACGTCCAGAGCTGCCCTGAAGAAGGCTATCAAGAAGGCCAAGCTGAATGTGGAGGAACACTTTGCCAACTCCGACCTCCGACGCATGTGGCAGGGCATTCAGGCCATTACCGATTACAAGCCCAGCTACTCCACGGCAACTGTCATATGTCTTTTTTCCTCAACGAGCTGAATGACTTTCATGCCCGTTTGGACAAATTGGAAAAGGCTGCTAAAACTGAAGACTATGTTGACCACCAGATCCTCACACTCATGGCCACAGATGTCCATAACGCACTGAGCCAAGTAAACGCACGTAAGCTGGCTGGCCCTGACAGCATTTCTGGATGCGTGCTCAGAGTGTGGTCTTTTCTGACATCTTCAATCTCGCCCTGGCCAAAGCAGCAGTACCAGTGTGCTTCCTGGCCACCTCCACAGTGCCAGTGCTGAAACACGACTCTCCAGCGTGCCTGAACGACTACCGCCCTGTAGCATTTACACCCATTGTTATGAAGTGCTTTGAGCGGTTGGTCCTGGCACACCTCAAGAAGTGCCTGCCCCCCTCACTGGACCCTCATCAATTTACATTACATTACACTTAGCAGACACTAAGTTT
>CM050220.1:23195923-23210923 GCA_027475355.1 Coilia nasus | reverse complement strand
GGAATAGAAAGAAAGAAAAGAGAGAAGAGGAAAAAAGACCCCAGGGTGGGTCTTCAGTTCTTTTTGAAACAGGAGAAGCAACAGTAAAAGATGAGGTGGGTTCAGAGAGACAAAAAGAAAAAGTCAAAGAAAGAGAGAGAGCGAGAGAGAGAGAGAGAGGGGGGGGGGGGGCAAAAGAATAAGGGAGAGAGTGCATGACATTACTGAAGTAAAAGTTTACTGGCTTTCTTGGCACTTATTGAAAACTCTAAGATGGCAGAGTAGGCCTAATATTTCAAGAAAAGGATTTTGAGAAAGAGTGATAGAAAGACAGACTGGGGGAGTGAAAGAGCAAGACAGAGAGGTAGCGATAAGGGTACAAATGAGAGTGAGTGAGAGAGAGAGAGAGACAGAAAGAGGGAGAGAGAAAGAGAGGGAGAAAGAGGAGGAGGAGCAAGGGTGCAGAGGGACATAGTGACTCATCTAACCATTAACCTCTGCTCAGCCAAGGGTCCAGTGACCAACAGAAATCAGCCATCAACTTACACACGCGCACGCACGCACATACTCACTTACACACGTTTCCAAAGCCACCAACACACACAGGTCTTTCCACAGGCATCAACAGGCACGTTCCACATGCATCAGCAGAAAGCTGCTTCTCCTCACTGACTGCCGCCTATCACACCACTCTATGTAATTGTCCACAAACACGTCTGTTTATGTTATTCATGACTTAGAAATACCTACATTGTATATTCATACATTACAAATATCCACCTTACTTACAAATACACACACACACCTTACGCATGCCTATAGCCAGTCATTCAATTGGCTTTTGTGAGGAGGGAGAGCCCTTCTTTACTCACAGTAGTCAATATTGTAGTCTATTGTATTACTGTAAATACTGTAGCAGAGAGAGCTCAGCTCCAGCTGGCTGAATTGCTTAGGTGAGGAGTGGGAGCTCATCTCCGTAGGGCTTCGACACAATTTAAACTCTGCCTATAGCCTACTACACTATACCTGTGCACCTTATGAATGCCTGCTTTAGACCAGCACACCTTCTGTAGGTCACCTAGTGACTCTACAACAAACTTTAAGCCAATTATATCTAAACCAACAAGCCCATCACACTGGTTGTATAATCTAGTCTACTCTCGATCCACTCAAATGGGCTACTAAACATAGCATATATGGAGTAACTAACATACCATTTATAGACCAACTGCCATAACTTGGATAGACTACTTACCTAACAAACATACCATACATAGACTAGATTGACACAGCAGAGGTATTATCAAGTACTATGTAAATACAGATTTAGTCCACAAGCAGATCATTGTCAGGGGGGCTGGCAAAAGCCAGTGAATTATACAGTGTTGAGACCTGGCAGACCAAACACCTCCTATATTGTTCTGCAACATGTCTGAGTTGAAGGAGTCTGTTGCTAAACATGCTCTTTCGCTTTGTTAGCATATTGTATAAGTGGTCGGAAGCGTTATCTAGAAACACCAGGAGTTTGACAAGCGTCAGGTGGTCATTGTGACTGTCCGGCCAACTTTATGCTGCTCAAATAAACAGAACAATAATTGTCTAGAAATCTGCCTGCCAGTTACAGATTCCAGCCAATGGCTGTTGAACCCCATTGACCGAGCCTTTGACGTCATCAGCAGAGACATTAGCAGTTGGAGCTCCTGTTATATAATATTACTGAAGCAGCAGATTAAGCTTTGGAGTTTTCAGAAAAAGGGCTTTACTGTCTTAACACATGCTATCAATATAATCTCCAACTCAACCCCCCTTGGGTTTCTATGCCTTATGAGTCATTCTGTCTTACTGCCGAATAATCAATATTATCGCCCCCTCTTGACCCACCAGTCCATCCTTGAGTTGAGAGTTGTATGCCACAGTTTTCAATATACTTGTCCTAGTCCACCCAGCCATCCACCCCTAAACTATTCTGTCTTGAAGACAGTGACCGATATATTCATCCGCCTTGACAGTGATCTCTCGTGTCTTAACAGACGTCATCAATATAATTGTCCTCCTTGGCCTTGATCTGTGCTGTCTTACCATACATCATCAATGTATTTGCCCCTGTGGTTATCCACTCCACCTTCAAACCCCATAGAAAGCCAACGTAACCTGTTTATTCTCTTCCTTTTCCTGTCGTTTCAAGATTAAATAAAAGACCAGTGCAGAGGGAGAAAGAGTGTGTATTTGTGTGTGTGTGTGATCTGTGGATCCGCAGACCTCCTGTGCATGGGACAAAGGTAAACTGAAGTACTAAGGTTGAACATTTGCATGGAATGACCCAAGGTGTGCAGGGTGTGGTGTGTGGTGGGGGGTTGTGTGCTGTGTGTATGTGTGAGGGTGTGCGTGTGTGAGAGTATGTGTGTGACATGTGTTTGTATGTGTATGTGTGAATAGACTGGCCCAAAGAGCCTGGTGAAAGGTATGAAAGCCAACAGCTTGAGTGCATTAAGTCCATCATTTCATACTCTTTTTGTGCCTCATTGTGTCTTTGGTGTCTCTCCAAGGACAGTCATTTCTGCATGTAGTGTCACACCCTCATATGGTCTCTCTGCACAGGCACAAAGCCTGTCACCTTGCACCGCCCTTGCCCCACTAACACATTAATCTAATTGGTGGCTTTGTGGCCATGGGTGGTGCTTACACACATGCGCTAATAAGATTGAGGAGGTTAGAGGAGCTGGTTTTGGGATGGGGCAGGGAGGTGGGGGGTGGGAGAAGGCTGAGCTCTCTGCGGAGACACAGAGAAAAGCCACCAAACACGTCATCTGCTGCGCTCACGGGCCCGAGAGGACACTGTACAATCATCCTGAACTGGGTCATGGACACTCTGTGTTCTTTCAGAAGTTCCATGTCTTTAATAGGTTAACATCAGCTTTTATTTTGACATGAAAGATATTATGAATTATGAGATAAAGTCTGGGCCGTCTTTGAGCTTCTTTGTGGCAAATTTGAGACGTTTGGGAAGTGTGGCCGATAACGGCAGAAATCTGCCGGCTGGTTTGCAGAAAATTCAACATGTTGAATCAGCAGACAGGGCCATCAATAATGGGGATCACTTTCATTAGCTGCTAGACTACAGCAAATCAGTTCATATCACTGATAAGGGTGATGGGTGTAATGGGCTAGCTTATGGACAGTGTGGAAGGGGGATAACATTTTCAGATTTAAAAAATCTGAAGAAGGCCACAGGCCAAAATATCAATCCCTCACAACTTGCTGACCATGAACTGTAATTGTCCCTCACACCACACCAGTGACCGACCACTGATCTACACAGGCTACTTGCTGTCAGGGGCATAGCCAGAACTCATAAAATGGGTGGGCTCATAAAAAAATCAGATGGGCCCAAAACACATAGGTTATTTTCATTACTAAAACAGTCAATCAAACTTATAGAGCCTTCTGATTGGGTGGGCCTGATTGACAAGTTGGTGGGACAACCCGTGGCTACGCCTATGCTCTACGTACGACACAGCCATCAACTGCAGCTCGCCCATACAGGAAGTGACTCATTAACTATGGCTTTCAGGGACCATGGGGTGTCCCCAAGCTAATTTACACAACCCTAACAACACACACACACACACTAACCCAGACACACACACACACCGATAGCTTACCTGCTAACATGCAACCTTTACCAGCTCTGCCAAGTCCTCTTTTGTCCTCTGTTACATCACCTCACACATCAGGGAGCTCCCCAGGGCTCAGACCTTGGTCTGCTATCAAATGCCAGGCCCCACCGGAAAGTAATGAGATGATATTTATAGTGTGGTCCTATCTTCTATACTTTCACACCTACAAATTGCTGCCGGGGCCATTTCTTACTCTTTGCAATTTCACCTAGTGTGATGTTCGAGTCTGTGCACATGTATGTTGTTCAAGCGTGTCCATGGGTCATTGATTTGACTTTGTACATGTGTGCCTTTTTTGAGTGTGTACATCAGTTACGATTTTGACGATGTGCATTTGTGTGTTGTTTAAGGGCTTATTCACACCGACTTGAGGCGTGTATAGCACGTAACCATGTACAGTATGTTTGTATGGTGACAGAATACACTCAGATCACGCGTGGGGTGTGAATAGTGTAATTTGTTAACATGCATTCTAAATGAATACGGACAGAAAACGGGCACGTGCTGTACACGAAGAGTGTTTGGTGTGAATGAGCCCTAAGGGTGTACATGTCCGTGGTGTTCAAGTGTAGGCACGTCCTGTATGCGTTGTTCAGTTGTATATGTGCATGTTTGCCAATGGCTGCCAGTGGCACAGAGACCCAGTAAGGAGCACCCAGTAAGGAGAGCATAAAGGAAGTGGATCTGGCGAGCCAGCCAGCATCCTGACCGTGGGTTGCATAACGCAGGCGTTTGGAGGCTATTTTTAGCGCCGCTTCAGAGTGTGCAGTGGCGTGCGATACAGGAGTGGATGTGGCTGTGAGTGAGGAGAAACACCCGTGAAGCTGTTTTTATATCGTCACGACCAGTAGATGGACACCCTCACAGACGAGACAGCAGCACAGTGCACTTCAACAAAGCCATCAGCCTCCCTCCTCTCTGTCTTTCTCTTTCACTTTCTGTTCTTCTGCCTGTTTCTTTCTCTATTTTTCTTTCTTTCTCTTTCTTTTGTGCTCTCTCTCTCTCTCTCTCTCTCTCTCTCTCTCTCTCTCTGTTCCTCCATCCTTCTCTTTGCTGTACATGTATGTGTGAATGATACTGAATATAATGGCTTGATCAATGCAAATGTGACAGTGAAAACAGTGCACTGGTTTGTGTGTGGATTGCAGTGGGGGTTGGGGGGAAGTGTGACATGAGACCTTACACACACACACACACACACACACACACACACACACACACACACACACACACACACACACACACACACACACACTGAACCTGACACAAGGAATAAAAACAAACAGTTGAGGAGACTAGGGTGTGGCTAAGGGTGACTAGCATGGGTGTCAAGGTGATGGAAATACAGTGTGTGTGTGTTTGCCCTGAGATGAGGGATTAGTAAAGACTGCATGTTTAAGTGTGTGTGTGTGTGTGTGTGTCTGCATGTTTGTGTGATGACTTAAGAGCATATTTCTGTCTGTTTGTTTTATGTGTATTTCTGTGTGTGTGTGTGCGTGTGTGTGTGTGCGTGTGGCACAGTGATGACTGCATTCTGTGTGCGCGGGCGACTCAGATGATAGGTGAATGAGTCATCGCTGTATTAAGAGAACTTTACAATGCCCAGCGCCCAGAGCAGGAGAGAAGCAAAACAAACACTCAGACTCACTTTCATGTCTTCACACACACAAACACACACGTACGCACGTACGCCAGATGCATGCACACAGACACACACACACACACATGCACGCACACACACAAGTCACACACACAATAATCACACTCACAAGGGCTTTGGCAAATCTCACATCAATCCATGCTAATTTTCTTTATTTTTTTCTCTCTCTATAACACCGTGCTCTGTGTGTGTATGTATGTGTGTTATTAATGAAGTGCCATCAGGTGGTTTTAAGGAAATGTAAGAATAAGAGGAGATGGGGACGAGCACAGATGGAAACAACACACACTCACACACACACATGCACAGGTCAGACACAGCTCAGACGAGTACACACACTCAGATGGGTACTCTGCACGGATGTGTGTGCGCACAAGGGAGAGATAACACCATATTTGACAGCCTAATGACGTCTTTTTCCCTGCAGAAGTAGGCAAGTAGGAGAGAGGATGCTAGACTCCTCAGCAAAGCCAGTTAGCCATCTAGGTGTGTGTGTGTGTGTGTGTGTGTGTGTGTGTGTGTGTGTGTGTGTGTGTGTGTGTGTGTGTGTGTGTGTGTGTGTGGTGCCTAAGCCTTTGTCATGTCACTGGCTGACCCCTGGCCCCCTGTGCTCTGACCGTCTTTCCTAAAGTTCTCTATTTGTGTGTGTATATGTGTGTGTGTGTGTGTGAGAGAGAGAGAGAGAGAGAGAGAGCAAGAGAGAGAGAGAGCGAGAGAGAGAGAGAGAGAGAGAGAGAGAAAGAGACCCTGCCAGCCATGTGTGAGTGCAGTAGTCTTAATATGTCATATGAAAGCACACACACACATACACTTGCAGTGCCATGTGGGGTTTATAGCAGATAGGGCCTGGTCTGAATATCAGACCCCCATTCTGAAAAACAGATGGTGCTGGTGAATCCTGGATTCACACACACACACACACACACGCATAACACACACCCACACACAAATGCATGCACACACACATGCACACATACCCTTGTGATGAGTGTACACACCTCCAGTATAATAATATAACAGTATAAAGTGTGTCCTTGGGGAAATAACACAGTTCCTCTATTTCAACACCTTATCCCTAACCTGGGAAATAGCACAGCAGATTTTACTCACCCACCCACATGCACACACACACACACACACAAACACACATGCACACACACTTACACATACACCCACGCACACACGCCACACACAAACTTCTCAAGCACAAGACATGCAAGATCAAGGGTCCCCCCCTCGTGAGTGTATGTCTGTGTGTGTGTGTGTGTGTTTATGTGTATCTTTATTGTGTGTGTACACACTGTAATGTATATGTCTAACCAGAATAATTATCTGGGTAACTCAGAAATCCTGCCAAGTGAAATTCCCTTCCAGATGATTATCTTCAGGGATTGGTTGGTGGGTGGAGGGAGGGGGGAGTGTGTGTGTGTGTGTGTGTTAGTGTGAGGAGGTCACATAACCATGGGTCAGTCTGACGTCAAGAAAGTACATGCTGTTCCCTGACCTGAATGTTGTCACTTAGGCTAGCGTTAGCACTAGTGGTCTGTCCATTGACCCTGAATGCAGTCACTAAGGCTAATGCTAGTAGCATTTTATCCTTTGACTCTGAATGCTGTCACTGAGACTAGTATTAGCACTAGTTCTCTGCCCACTGACCCTAAATCCTGTCTCTGATGCTAAGGTTGGCAGCACGTTGTCCATTGACCCTGAATGCTGTCACTGAGGCTAATGTTACTAGAACTTTGACCATTTACTATGACTGCTTTTATTGACACTAGGATAAGCACTAGCCTAGCACTCTGTCCACTGACCCTGAATGTCACTGATGCTAGGGTTAGCCGTAGTGCTCTGGTCCACTAACTCCTCTGTGTCAAGGCTGCATTAGCAGCCTGAAAGCGCTCTGGTCTTGCTCTCCTACAACAGGGATTAACCTCAGATCGCCCGTTTAATCCATTCTGTGAATGGGTAGCCTTTACTCACTGTGTCTTCCCTCCCTCCTCACAGTTACCTTTGACCCTTATATAATACTGTAGTGCTAGCAACAAATCGATGCCTAGTTGGTCATTAAATAATATTACTATGTGCTGCAAATGTAAAAATGGGTGTTTAAAGGAGAACTTCGGTGTAAAATGAAAATTGGCATGTTAAAACATCATACCGAGTTGGCATGTTTGCTGAGGAGCAAAATTGACTTAGCCTGTTGCATTCAGAACTTAACTATTTTTTACCGTTTGTCCCAGAAGCCTAACAATGGAAGTGGTAGGTGCCCTTAGACGAAGCATGAAGATTACCCTATTATTAAACCATTAAAACAGCTTGAATAAACTCCACACTTCATCAGTAGCACAACAAAGGCCACAACATTCAAAACGAGGCACTGAGAACTTTGTAAGTGTACACAACATTTATTAATAAAACACTTTTGACAGGAAATACCTTGCTGTAGTTTCTCCGCCATAACAAAAGTCCGCACGAGTCCTTTGACGAACACGAACCGGCAGCAGGAAGAATAGCAGGAGAGGTAGTACAATCGACTTGTTTGGACTTTCATCATGGCGGCGACGAGAAACAACTGCAAACTACTGCATGTAAGAACAGTTTTTTAAATAAACATTGTGTACATTTACAAAGTTCTCAGTGCCTTGTTTTGAATGCCAGGGCCTTTCTTGTACTACCAATGGAGTGTGGAGTTTCTTCGAGCTGTTTTAATGGTTTAATAATAGCTTAATCTTCCTTCTTCGTCTAAGGGCACCTACCACTTCCATTGTTAGCTTTTTGGGACAAACGGTAAAAAATAGTTACGTTCTGAATGCAACTGGCTAACTCAATTTTGCTCCTCAGCAAACATACCAACTCGGTATGATGTTTTAACATGCCAATTTTCATTTTACACCGAAGTTCTCCTTTAAGGTCCGTTCACACCAAGAACTATAACGACAACTATAACTGCAATGATATGGGCGTCCACACTGAAGAACGACATTTTAACGGCAACATAGTAGTCGTGATTTAAACATCTAATAGAACCTGACGTCTTAGGAATTCTGATTGGCTTACAGTGCTTTTATAGTTAATAAAATCGCTCTAAGAAGTGACCCCAATGATATAGTTCAGCCTGTCGTTCTCATTATAGTTGATATGTGAATGGCACCATTCACTAAAGTTAAAATGATTGTTACAAAGTTACAGTTATAATTATCTTTATAGTTATTCTGGATTGAATAGATGTTGAATAGATGATAGATGGGAACAGCCCTTTAGATCACCAAAGCCCAAAAACCTGAAATTCTTGTAGCCGTGCCTTAAACATAAGCACAAACCCATTTCACTGCTTTGCATTTTATGTGCACTGCACTGCTTTTTTCTTGCAGTTGACACTTTAAAAAAAAAAAAAAAAAAAAAAAAGAACTTTCTCCATGGCATCTGTCATGGTGTTAGTAGTGTGACTCAGGGACGTAGCCAAAAATCATAAAATGGGTGAGCCCGGCAAAAAATCAGGTGGGTCCAGCCCAAAACATATAGGTTAGCATTATTAATAAAACAATCAATCAAACAAAGGGAGCCTTCTGATTGGGTAAGCCTGACTGGAAAGTCAGTGGGCACAGGCACACCCCAGCCCACCCATGGCTATGCCTATGACTGTGTTAGTGTGGTGTGACTGCGTTTGTAGTGTGACTGTTAGGGTGGTGCGACTGTGTTGGTGTAGTGTGACTGCTAGGGTGGTATGACTGTTAGTGTGGTGTGACAGTGTTAATGGCATGGCTGTGTTAGTGTAGTTTGACTGTGTTAACTGTGTTTGTTAAGTGTGGTTGTGTTAGTGTAGCGTGGTTGTGTTAGTGTAATATGACTGTTAGTGTCAGGTGACTGTGTTTGTTCAGTGTGGTTATCATAGTGTAGTGTGACTGTGTTAGTGTGGTGTTAGTGTAGTGCAGTGCTTCTCAATTATTTTCTGTTACGCCCCCCCTAGGAAGAAGAAAACATTTCGCGCCCCCCCCCCCCCCTAATCTGCACTGTAACTGTAATAGTATCATTTGTCAATGCACATCTGCAATATGCACATCTGCATAACACTGTATCCTTACTGACATTAAAGAAAACAAAAAAGAAATACAGATCAACTTAAGAACAAAGAATAACTTTATTAACATTGTTTTTTAGTCTGTACTGTGGTCAATGTGCACCTTTATGGTACAGCAAAAAAGTCACCCGCGACCCCCTGGCATCGCTCCGTGCCCCCCCAGGGGGGCCCGCCCCACTATTTGAGAAGCACTGGTGTAGTGTCACTGTGTTAGTTTGGGGTGACTGTGTTAATGTAGTGTGGTTGTGTTAGTGTAATATGACTTACTGTCGGGAGCCTGTGTTTGTTCAGTGTGGTTATGTTAGTGTGGTGTGGCTGTGTTAGTGTAGTGTGACTGTGTTAGTGTGCTGTTAGTGTGGGGTGACTGTGTTAGTGTGGGGTGACTGTGTTAGTATGGGATGGCTGTATTAGTGTAGTGTGGTTGTGTTAGTGTAATATGACTGTTAGTGTCAGGTGAATGTGTTTGTTCAGTGTGGTTATGATAGTGTAGTGTGACTGTGTTAGTGTGGTGTTAGTGTAGTGTCACTGTGTTAGTTTGGGGTGACTGTGTTAATGTAGCGTGGTTGTGTTAGTGTAATATGACTTACTGTCGGGTGCCTGTGTTTGTTCAGTGTGGTTATGTTAGTGTAGTGTGACTGTGTTAGTGTAGTGTGACTGTGTTAGTGTGCTGTTAGTGTGGGGTGACTGTGTTAGTGTGGGGTGACTGTGTTAGTATGGGATGGCTGTATTAGTGTAGTGTGGTTGTGTTAGTGTAATATGACTGTTAGTGTCAGGTGAATGTGTTTGTTCAGTGTGGTTATGATAGTGTAGTGTGACTGTGTTAGTGTGGTGTTAGTGTAGTGTCACTGTGTTAGTTTGGGGTGACTGTGTTAATGTAGCGTGGTTGTGTTAGTGTAATATGACTTACTGTCGGGTGCCTGTGTTTGTTCAGTGTGGTTATGTTAGTGTGGTGTGACTGTGTTAGTGTAGTGTGACTGTGTTAGTGTGCTGTTAGTGTGGGGTGACTGTGTTAGTGTGGGGTGACTGTGTTAGTATGGGATGGCTGTATTAGTGTAGTGTGGTTGTGTTAGTGTAATATGACTGTTAGTGTCAGGTGAATGTGTTTGTTCAGTGTGGTTATGATAGTGTAGTGTGACTGTGTTAGTGTGGTGTTAGTGTAGTGTCACTGTGTTAGTTTGGGGTGACTGTGTTAATGTAGCGTGGTTGTGTTAGTGTAATATGACTTACTGTCGGGTGCCTGTGTTTGTTCAGTGTGGTTATGTTAGTGTAGTGTGACTGTGTTAGTGTAGTGTGACTGTGTTAGTGTGCTGTTAGTGTGGGGTGACTGTGTTAGTATGGTGTTAGTGTAGTGTGATTGTGTTAGTGTGGGGTGACTGTGTTAGTGTGGGATGGCTGTATTAGTGTAGTGTGGTTGTGTTAGTGTAGTGTGACTGTGTTAGTAGTGTGGCTATGTTAGTTTAGTATGACAGCGTTTGTTCAGTGTGGTTGTGTTAGTGTCATGTGGCTCATAATGAATCTATCTGCGGAGGATGTGCTGCTGCCTCCTCAGCCTACTAGCTTGACTACAGTAGTCAACGTTCGCCTACCCAGACAGGTTTTTACACATACACACACACACACACACGCACACATCACAAACACACAGAGACTATTTTAAACAAAAAAAATGTCTCTCAACATTCCTCTGTTGTGTTCTCTGAGCTAATGCCTATTTACATTTTAAATGCTGTCCTTTAACTCATATCCAGTAATTATACACCCACACACTTCCAGCCACCAGAATATCCTCCGAAACTAGAACAGTGAGGAGGAACCCTGTCACCCATCCAAAACTCCATTAGGAAAAGGAATAGTGCATTGCAAACAAACAAATCTAAAAAATCAGCACACTCAGTCTGAACATACATTTTTAATGTGCTGTTTAATAGCTGATAAATAGTGTGACAAGTTAATGTGACATATAATTTCAGAATGATATATAGTTGTTCTAGCCAATCAAAATGTACTTTGACTTGCTCAACTGGCTGAATGCTATCACAAAAAAGATTTGTTCAGCTTTGTACACCATTTCCCACGCTCCAAAGAAGTATGTTTTAAGGCAGTAAGTGAGTAAAGGTAACTCGGTAAATGTTTTGGTAATGGTGTACATCTGACAATAATATTTTGTAAAACTTCGACTAAAAACAATCAAAGTAGGCTATGCTCGCGGGTTATTTCAGCAGAGATTTCACGGAGTTCGTTGCGCAGCCGTCACAACGAGTACCTTTTTTGCTTGTGTTTGTGTGGCTGGCCCTTTAAGGAATAGCGAGCCCTAGGTTCAGAAACATCTGTTATTGAATGAAACCCAGTCATTCATAAAAATAGGACGGCATCGCATCGTGATTGGCTGCCCTAGGTCTCACGCATAATTTAGACACCGTCGAGCAGCCATTGGTCGTTCGCGTGAAAGGCATTCGGACGTGACCAATGACTAACCTCCAGTACATCCCGCAAGGCTCCAGGCTAAAGCAGGCGATTTCATTAAGAAATATCTCAGTGTGTTAGGCACGTCGCGCAGTACACAGACCCCAGAAGTCCTCACATTTCTTCGCATCTATTTGGAATATATTTATTGTGGTTTTAATAAAATCAAAGGATTGTGCTGTCAACCGAAAGGTGAGTACTGCGTGAAACCAATTTCATAGGCATTTATTTGAAATACGCCTTGACGAAGTTTTATGTTTCTCTGATAAGTTGGAATCACTTTGGTGCACAGGGCAATTTAGTTGGTGCGCTCACTCTGGCTGCGGAGCGAGCGAACGCCATTTTCTTTGTGGGAGCGGATACTTTGGCAACCATTTTAAAATTGTTTGCACTCGGTGTAGAGTGCTTGTTCACTTGTGTCTGTTCAAGTAAAATAGTAACATATATATCTTTGCAAGCATGCAGAGATGTGCTTGTACTTTGAAGCTTTGGCCGGTCAGATCTGTGGAGGTGAGGTAGGGGGTGTCCGCGGATTTTATGAATGGGGAGGTCGAGTTTTTTTTCCCTCGCCGTGTGCGCACGGAGCAGCAGGCATCAAATTTCACTTCATTGAGAAAAACAAGAGGCCAGGGAGGGGGAAAGAGCCCGCTGGATTGGGGGAAGGGTGGACCTGGTGAACTCCGATTGCTCTACCTGAGATGTAATCTTTTCTCTACTTTGATGTTTGTTCCGGACATTTCATTGTCCCTTGTTCAGGACTTATCTAATCTTTTGCGTATTCTTGTTCTCTAGCATATTAAACACATCACATTATCACTCAATTTGGCGATTATGTGTTTATTTATTTTTGTGGGCATTTTCACAATGTTTTTTTTACTTGGAAGGAGTTCCAATGTGATTATCTCTAATCATTTTATCACTTCCCCTGCTCATCGGACTGCATCACATTATTGGCTTCCGATCAGCTGTGTACTCATATTTTAATCAATGTTTTATAGATTTAGTTGACTCAGGAACGCGCTTGCAACTTATTGCGCACGTGCGACTTGACCCACTTTTAAGAGTTTTTGTGTTCTCTCGCGTGCATACAGTCCTGTCTAAATTGGGAAGTAGTGGGCTGCACGACACGGACTGTACTTTCCACCGAAATTGCTCGAGGATGTTTTCGCCATCGTCGTCATGTGATCATATTTACTTCATGAAGTAGTTCTCTGTGTTCTAGTCGCTAAGCCCGTATGTGCGTGCGTTCGTGCGAGTGTGTGTAACGAAGGCCAGATCGCGAGAGAGAGTGTGAGGTTTTTTTCCCCCCCGTGGGTCACAGATGGTAGTAAGGTCTTATGTAAGGTTTCCAGCTGGATGGGTTAACGTTAGCTATATCTCTGTGTGTGTCTACCACTCTTCTACAAAGACCATGTGTGTGAGAGAAAGCAAGAGCTAGACCAGGCAGAACCATAAAAATGTTTTGTCACAGTAACTAAACCAACACACCTGATCAAAGTGTGTGTGCGTGTTGGTGTGTGAAGGCTGGTGACAGGTGGGCCTGGGGAGTGCTGACAGCAGTGGGAAAAGAAAGCTGTCCCTATTTTCTTAGAATAACACTTTTGTCCCTCCCCCTCCACACACACAGACGCAGGCAGACAGCTGAGGAGCTCGTCCTCCGCTGAGAGAAGGAGCAAGACCTCCCCACCCTCTCACTTTCCTCCTCCTCCTCCTCGTGGCTGAAGTGACACGCAGAAGAGGAGTGCAGCGATCATGGATGGCTTCTATGACCAGCAGGTCCCCCTAATGCCCCCACAGAGTGTAAGTCCCCCTTGCCCCAAGTGTGTGTGTGTGTGTGCACAGAGCCCCACATGTGATTCAGTAGGATTAAACCCCCCGAAAGAGTACAGTAACAACACACAAACAGACACCATAAACACACAAGACACATCACAGTTGTCAGGGGGAAAATTACATTTTTTGTTTAGGTGTTTTGTGTGTGTCAGTGGCACTATGGGATGGTGTTGCTTACATTCTGGTTCTGGTGTGGTGCAGGTCTGTCAGGGTCCGGTGCAGAACTCTGAGTTCCGGTACCGCGGCGAGCGGAAGAGGAAGTTTGCGGACACTGAGCTCGACCAGGACACCGAAGGTAAACAAACTCATTACAGCTATCCATCCGCATGTGGTGTGTGTGTGTGCGCATCTAACAGCCTCAACTATGCTGGAGGTTTGTGTGTGCCTTTACTGCCTTAAATATACTGAGGGAGCCTGACTCTTATCAGAGGTCCCTTTTTCTGCTGCTAAATCCTGGTGTGTGTGTTTTTTTTTTCTGGTGGTCATTGTGTGTGTTTTGTGTCTGCAGAACTGTTTCAGGACCTCAGCCAACTTCAGGAGATCTGGATTGCAGAAGGTGATTATGCACTGCTTTTAATACTGCTTTATATGTATATAGTGTGCATTGTATAATATGCGTCCCAAACCTCAATAGTTCACAGTCTAATTCTTTCTTTCTTTCTTCTTATGGCTTGTAGCTCAGGTTCCTGACGATGAACAGTTTGTCCCAGATTTCCAGTCAGACAACTGTAAGTACCAAGAGCGCGCATGTGTGTGCGCGCATGTAAATGTGCATCTGTGGTGGTGTTGTGTCTATTGATGCCTACAGAGTCCAGTTGGACTGGGTCGGGCTGGGCTGTCAGAACGAGGGTTGAGCCTTCTCTCTCTCTCTCTCTCTATCTATCTCTCTCTCTTTCTCGCTCTCTCTCTCTCTCTCTGTGTGTCTGTCGTCTTGGGGTGTCTGGGTTTTGTTCTGCTCTGCACTGGTCCGGTGCGGTGCCAAGAGAAACATTTGAAAGAAACTCAAAGGGGCCTTTCAGTCTTTATATTCCAGAAGTTTCTGAGCTGGACGCCTGTGCCTGCCTCTCAGATGTGTGTGTGTGTGTGTGTAATTGTGCACACTCTGGTGAAGGAAAAAAGACTGTGAGTGTAAGAGAAAGTGAAGCGAGCGAGTGTGGTGTGGTGTGTAGAAGGGGAGGCGGGAAGTGTGTGTGTGTGTGTGTGTGTGTGTGTGTGCGTGCTTGGTCTGCCGCAGTGGAGCTGTAACTCATGGTTAGGCCTTGGGGCCATGACGCTTTTATGGCCTAAGGATTCTTCTCACTGTGAGTGTG
>CM050220.1:23128423-23190923 GCA_027475355.1 Coilia nasus | reverse complement strand
GAGTAGAATGGAAAAAAATAGACTAGATACTTTGTTACCCCTTTAGAGAATCTGTTTTTCACTGAGTGAAACATTCTCTATTGGCATGTCTGTTCCATGGAAAACGGACACATGAAACATAGACATTCAGTAAAAAAAACATAACAGTAAATTATTGGACATATAGATACATCTCGGGGAAGGCTTTAATTTGATGTAGAAGCAATGTATCTGTTCATTAGGCATATGGTTACCATCAGCCTTCATTACAAAGCTTTTACAATATAATTAATACAAAATGATAATTCATTAGGAATATATTTCATGACCTACTGGAAACATTCACTAGAATGATATTGTGTGAGGCACTGAATGACCTTCTCTGTTCTGTGTTTGTTTGTGTGTACAGGTGGCAGGTGAGCGGTACGTCTACAAGTTTGTGTGTGACCCAGAGGCTCTCTTCTCCATGGCCTTCCCTGACAACCAGCGGCCAAGCCTGAAGGCTGACCCAGAGGGTCTGGTGGTCCCCGAGGACGACACGGTGCCCCTGTCCCACTACGAGGACCCTGTGGGTACCCCCTACCCCCAGGGACATGACGCCAGGGACCAGTGTCTGCCCACTGGCCTGCCCTTCCCTGACAACTACGCCTTCTAGGCAGCAGAGGGGGAGAGAGAGAGACGTGACTGATGGACCACTGCATGAACATGACACAAAACAAAATTACTGTTTATCGCTCAAACCTCCTCAAATGCCAACACTTATTCACTCACACACACACATGCACACACTCCCTGTCAACACTGCTGAGCAGTGTCAAGACACACACAAGCATGCATGAACACACACACACACAAACATGCACACACGTGTACATACTTGCGCACACAAAGGCTTATGCATGACTGTAACCGTCAGACCAAGGCAGCTCGGAAGGTGCCGGATGAAATCAGGCTGACTTCCCTGTTCTGGACCAATGTTTCACCTTCGTTTCGATTCCAGCGTTCCTCATTCCACGGGCTATTTCACACCCCATTAGTGGGCATAGCCACCACTGATGTCTGTTTCTAATCCCCTTGATATTTTTCTAACTCTTCAAGCTAAAGGGACCCCTCGTAAAACTTTCCAAAAAGTATAAAAAAAAATGGAGAAAACGTGATTTTTATAAGTATATGTAAATGTAATATTTTCCTGAATGCAGATGGTTATTTTGTGGACTTTTAATGGGTTTGTTCTGTAACTTTTACTTGTATTTTAATTCTGGCTGCTGACTGTCCAGTCCCCAGGCTCTTTAGCTAGCCACCACTGGCAAACGTGTTTATGCTCAACACTACGACAAGCCTCACTTGGTGACGGGGCATATATTCTGTTGCTCTCCCCTGAGCTGCTTTCAGACTTAGCCAGTACTCCTGTACACTTTTCTGGCTTTTTCCCCCACAGAATTGCTGATTGTATTAAAGAAAACTTTTCTGGAGGTTTTCTTTTAACTTTTTTTGCAAGAGTTATTCTTGCCAGAGCCCAAGTCAAATCTTTAGAAATGTAGCTAGCATGTTTGCATTTGAACAGGGCCAGTTGACTTTTTGTCTGTCTTGTAAGTATACGTTTTCCTCAAAGATTTTGGCCATGTGCCTCTATGTGAATGCACTACTTCAACAAAAGTCTGGACCTAAATTTGAGATTTTCCTTTTTTTTCCCCCCAGAGATGAAGTCTGAAAGCAACTCTGGTGGCAGTGCGGGCGTTTCTTTGCTGTAAAGTTAAAAGTCTGTCTGCTTCTGTTTTTCTAAATATGGACTTAAGGAGTCATTTTTAATTGGGGAGGAGGGGGCAGTTTGTTCAAGACAGGGGTTTGAAAGACTAAAAAAATTCTATAAATATATATGAATATATTTTTGCAAAATCTCCATTTTTGTCTGTACTTGTATACGCTGTTTAACAGATACATATTCTGAGGTCTGTGTCCATGTGCTGCAGGGGCCAAATTTTTTCAATGTGAGGAGGGATGGTGGTGGGTGGGGCTTTTTCCATTGTGGATGGGGCTTCACACAGGTCTGTTCTCATTGGCTCATTGGCACTTAAGTGACACCATTTGAAGTGGCTGTGCAGACAGCGACGGGTCTTAGGCAGGCCTGGGGGCAGATGTATGTGTGCCTGTAGCCATGGCCACGGGTAGGATCATGGTATCAGGGCATTGTGGTAGCCCCCCTTAGACACACACACCATTGTCTCTCCTCACTGTCTCTGCTTGGACGTATGAATCTGTACTGGGTACAATAAACTCTCTAAGCTTCATGTCTGTCTGCTCAGTCTTTCACTGCTACACTGTCACACACATACACAGTATAGACGTAAAAAAAAACATTCCCACCATTGCCTAAACAGTGCGTCAATGAAATGGTGACTGAGCACCAATTAGCATTACTAGCCTACATTATTAGCATTACAATACTACCCAAGACATTGCTTTAGCATCACGGTATTAGCACTACAATATTAGAATTACTACAAAAATACTACAATATTAACATTTCTATGTTGGCAATACATATTAGCATTACTGTATTACCAGTACACAATGTCAGGGTAAGTATAATTTCCATTTCTGTATGAGAATTACTTCTGTAGCTGCACCCAGAGTCATAGTCATAATATCATATATTTATTTGTGACCGTACATGTATAATTTTAGATGTATATGTTGCTGTTTGATGCAGTGCACCAGTTACCCACATGCTAAACTACACCTGCAAGCCCCTGTATTTAGCAGTTAGGCCTACTGATATTACCTAACCATGATGGAATATGTACAGGAGCAAAACTATGATGGTGTTCCTTCCATGTAGTTTATCTATTAGAGCTTTCCCACATCGCTGATCTTAAAGACAAACACAAATATTGGTATGCCCTTCTATTCTAGGTCAAAGTTTTGGGAGAAATGCTATGAGTTGAGTTGAGATGCAGTTCCACAACAGCTAATTTAACCAAATCTCTATTTACATATGGCCCAGATGTAGATAATAACATGGATAAGGAGTCAGACTTTGCCGTGGTGTGCCGTGAGTCACGTGTGCGTTGAAGCATATCATGTGGCAGGTTCGTTTTTAATTCTAGTCTACCAGGCTAATCGAGTGCTATAATCCACCTGCACTTCTTCGCTCTCTCTTTGCCTCCCTTTCTCTTATCCCTTCTTTCTTCACTCTTCTTCTTTCTTCACATTCCTTCTTATCCCTCCCTCTCCAACTTTAGCCTAACTTTAACCAACCCCTCGTGCTTCATTTCATTTTGTACAGAGGGTCTAGTAGTGCTTTACTGAGAAACATTTTCTTTCTGGAGGTGTGGACTCTGCTGAAGTTTAAAACAAGTGGCTGTGCCTTTACCCAGTCGCTAATGCCTGGTGTTGACATATGCAATTAGCCTGCCTACGCACTACAATTGAAATGTAGTACACAAAGGCGACATCATCGCTCACACTCTCTCTGTTCGCTGATTGGCTAGGCCAAATTCCCCCTAAGACAGCAATGTCAGTGGAATCACTGCCAGACCCTCTGTACAAAATGAAATCAAGTATGAGGGGCTGGTTTACCCAGCTACTTCATCCTCCTCTCTCTCTCTCTCTCTCTCTCTCTCTCTCTTTCTCTCTCTCTCTCTCTTTCCAACACAACTCCCCATCACCCCCCATTCCCCTCGTTAGGGCTGCAGTGTAATCTCAGCCCACCCCCATCACTGTCACTTCGCTCTTTCTTTCCCTTCCTTTCTCTTATCCCTTCTTTTTACACTCCTCCCTCCCTCTCCTCTGTCCCTCCTCCTTCTCCCCCCTGGTGAGGCTGCGATCTTTAGTGGTAATCCCAGGCCCCCCGTCACTGTAAGTCCTCTCTGAGTGTTATTGAAGCTGTCAGCTCCTCTGCCTCCAACGCCATCATGGAAAAACACTGACCTGAATTCCCACAGTCTCCCACTGATCTGATAGGCTGTGCCTACACTGCCTGTTACCTGCAACCCAAGTGTGTGAATGCGCGTTTGTGTATGTGTCAGTTAGGGCTGCAACTAACGATTATTTTGATAATCGATTAATCTGTGTGTTATTTTATCAACTAATCGATTACTAAATTAGTTGATAACTATTTTAATAATCGATTTGAATCGATTAGTTGTTGCAGCGCTAGTGTCAGTCTTTTGCTGATAGGCCATACTTGTGCTGCCTTTCACCTATAACATGTGTGTGTGTGTGTGTGAGTGTGTGTGTGTGTGTGTGTGTGTGTGTGTGTGTGTGTGTGTGTGTGTGTGTGTGTGTGTGTGTGTGTTTGTGAGTCTCCTGCTGATAGGCTGTGTCTGTGCAAGCTTTTACCTGGCACAAGTCAATGGAGAGCACCAAGTGTGTGTGTGTGTGTGTGTGTGCGGACGCTTCTGTGGTTGGTGGTGGCTGTAAGTGTTCTAGTATAAATGGTTTCAACATTCATATAGAATCTGTTAAGTAACAGAGTAACATACAAACACACACACTGACACACACGCTCACTCACATGCTAATGCTACATTTGTAAATGCATTATGTATATAACACACTCTTACTGCATCTCTAACACATTATCCACACTCTTGCTGGCACACACACGCACACACACACACACACACACACACACACTGGAAAATCTGTGTTGTCACATAACTAATTAGCAGCATAAACAACAGAAATATATTTAGCCCTGTGGTGTCGAAGAGGCTAGGATGCGCTTAGGAACAGACAAAATACAAAAAAGAAGAGACAGAGACAGAGACAGGGTAACACAGAGAAGAAGAAAAGAATACACATCTTCAAGATCTAAGATAGATAGATAGATAGATAGATAGATAGATAGATAGATAGATAGATAGATAGATAGATAGATAGATAGATAGATAGATAGATAGATAGATAGATAGATAGATAGATTTTATTAATCCCAAGCTAGGAAATTGATGTGTAATAGCAGCATTAATGCAATAACAATGTATAAAAAAGTATAAATAGGCAGTATTGTCTGTAGTGCAATACAGAAAAAAATAAATAAATACAAGGTGCGGCAATCAGCTATGGTGCAGTAACGGGTATGCTGCCACATATGGTAGCTATGACCTGGTCTTACGTGAGGCCCATTCCCCCTGCTTAGGTTCCATGGCAACTCAGAGGGAGGCAAAGGATGAATGCTCTGACTGTCTATTTCCTTCACCCTAAATGTGCCAATGTATGGTGTGTGTATATGTGTGTGTATCTACTATTGGTGTGTGTTTGTGTGTGTATAAGCGCGTGTGTGTGTGTATATATATGCTCTCACTTCCCGAGCCCCTCACACACACATCGCAGTGCCAGGCTGAGCAGAAGTTTCCATTACCCCATCACAAGCGCAGTCTTCGACACAAACAGGCTAAAACACACACACACACACACACACACACACACACACACACACACACACACACACACACACACACACACACACACACACAACTTTTGACTGACAAGCTTTTAGTGCCCTTTTTAATGGGCAAAGGATGCCACCTAGCGGCCATAAGTATAAATTGGATGCTGCTCTGGTAAATATGATGACAGCATTACTATATTAACAGTGTGTGTTTCTTTGAGACAGGAGAGAAGGTGTGGCTGAACTGTGTGTGTGTGTTACCAAGATAATGTTAGTCCTTTGCTATGAGTTGTAAGCTGTAAATACAACCTAGAACAAGCGCAATCAAGATGGCTACCTGGTCCCCCATATGGGCAGACAGACACACACACAGACAGACAGACACACAGACAGACACACAGACAGATGGACAGGGTCATTGCAATACCTGGTCAATCCCTCTGCGGACCAGGTAATGATGATTTGGTAGCATTGCATCCAAAAAAATGCCGTGCCAGAGTACCAGCAACAGGAGTAACAACAGCAAATCATTATTATATTCACGCCAGTCATATCTTTATTTAGCACTATTCAGTGCAATACAAGGGCATCACAGTGAAGACGTAAGAAACATAAATCCAGCACAATAACAGGAAATCATAATAAAGCAGCAGATAAACATTAAGACTTCATATCATCGAGGAAAAAAAACAACAAAGACAGATCAAGACAAATCGATACGAGGGTAAAAAGGAAAAAATATCCTCTTTACTCATGAAATCATTTTTTATTCCACAGTTGAGGAGTTGCTGTAAACCCAGTTTCCCTGCAGATGTATGTGTACATTTCACGTGACAAAAAAACGTAATGAAAAGGACTTACCAGGAGTGAGAAAGTGAAACTTAACTGAGACATGAATGTGAGAGCAATGAGAGCAAATATGGCCACACAGATTTGTGTGAGTGTGTGTTGTGTGTGTGTGTGTGTGTGTGTATACAGTCTTTGTGTGTATACCGAACGTGTGCGTATACAGTGTGTGTGGTTGTGTGCCCGCACATGTATATGTGTGTGTGAGTGTGTTTGTTGTGTGTAGGTATGTGTGTGTACACTGTCTTTCTGTATATACCGAATGTATGTGCATACAGTGTGTGTGTTTGTGTGCTGACATGTGCACATGTGTGTGTGTGTGTAAATGTGTGTATACAGTCTTTGTGTGTACACCAAATGTGTGTGTATACAGTGTGTGTGTTCGTGTGCCCGCACATGTATATGTGTGTGTGTGTGTGTGTGTGTGTGTGTGTGTGTGTGTGTGTGTGTGTGTGTGTGTGTGTGTGTGTGTGTGTGTGTGTAAGGGCCAGTTTATGTGTCCTCCTCATCCTCGAACACAAACTGCGAGGCGTGGGAGTAGAAGTCGAAGTCTGGGAAGTCGACGTTGAGGTCGTTCCAGGACTCGAAGGTCCCCTCCTTGTCCCCATGCAGCACCACGAAGCCTCTGATGTTCAGACAGGGACACGGCAGCTGGCGGTGGTTCATCACTGGGCCCCAGAACTGAGCAGAGACCACAGCAGTACCGGACATGGCACAGGGAAACAGGAACGAGGGAACAGCACAGGGAGAACAGGGAGCGAGAACAAGGGAACAAGAGGGAGCGTGACAATGGGAATAAAAAAACTTCTTCTTAGGGTACCTTGTGTCTACATGGACACACACACAGACACACACACACACACACACACACACACGTCTCTCTGTAGACACACGTCTACATGGAGTGACCTCAGACCTCTTCTTTGGGTGCTACCATCTGCTGACACAACTTTTCAAAAGTAGCTCTGTCCTAATGAGTTGTCAAAGGAGCTAAGTTGTAAGCAGCTGGACTTCTTTTTGAAGCTTGAAGAGAACCTACACAGACATCCTAATGTGTTATGCACGCCATACATATTGCAGTTAAAATATTACGCAAGAAAAAAAAGCCATAACACACACTATGCTTCAAAGAAATACACACAGCATTACAAGATGGAAAACAGAAAAGTTCAACATTTCAATCCAATCCAATATTGAGCATAATGGAGTAACTTCGGGTTAAACATTGTGGGTGTCAAAATCCAGGTGCAGTGCAAGCTAACGTGACAGGTTATAAAGGGGAAAGTGTCATGATTTGTGGGGTGGGGTGAGGGGGTGTTTGGACTGGACTTAATGGTTAGGGTTGGTTAGTTGGTCTTGAGATTAGAGGGTCGCGGGTTCGAATCCCGTACCAGTAGGAAAAATGTGGGTGAGGGTGTAAATAACCATGGCTGAAGTGCCCTTGAGCAAGGCATCTAACCCCACATTGCTTCAGGGACTGTACCCTGCACCTAAAATAACTGTACGTCACTCTGGATAAGTGTGTCAAGTCTAATGTAATAATTTCTAAATTAATGTACTGCAGCACCGAGCTGATGTCAGATAGGACGTACCTGTCCACATCCCTGGCATGAGATGTACTTCTCCGCCTCACGGTGGGCATTCATGCCGCTCCGAGAGGAGTTGGTGTTCTCCTTGAACTTGGCCCTGGAAACCAGGTAGTGTTTGTTATTTACAGTCTAATCGCCGTGACAACACCATGATGAGGTGACCTCACTGGCTGGATAAAGGAGATGCCACTCTTACTATGTGTGTGTGTGTGTGTGTGTATCTGAGGCCTAGTTCAATGTTTGTGTGTGTGTGTGTGTGTGTGTGTGTGTGTGTGTGTGTGTGTGTGTGTGTGTGTGTGCATGTTTGTGTGTGTTTGTGTGTGTGAGGTCCTACTCAATATGCTTGTGTGAGATTCTAGGGCTCTTTTCAATATGTGTGTGTGTGTATATATGTGTGTGTGTGTGAGAGAGAGAGTGTATGTGTGTGGATTCTCCACATTTATTTCACACATCCTCTGGTCTTTTATAGAAAAAGCTGGACAGTGGCCAAAGAAAGGTTTAACCACAGCAGAACATCATAATTACATAACTGTAAACCCTAGTTAGACTTACCTATAGTCTGTCTTGAGCAGTTATTGGATATATGATTATGTGTGTGCTTTTGTGTTTTCTGTGTGGTCAGACTTCCTTAAAGTCCTTGCTGTGGTTGACCTCTCACTAACTTGTTTGTTTGTGTGTGTATGTGTGTGTGATCAGACTCACCTAAAACCCGCGCTGAGGTTGACATGATGTGCGTCCTCGATCACCTCAATATCTTCGCCCCCACACACCACCACCTTGCAACCACGGCAACGGAACTTGACCGCTGAGGGTTCCACCCTCCTCCTGCCCCTCGCCTCACTCCGCTTCTTACGCACCTTCTTCTCCAGCCTACCCTCCATCTGGTAGCTCATCACCTGGTAACACACACACATGAACACAAATGCACGCACCGAAATACACACATAAGTGCGGGTGCTGTGGCGCAGAGGGTAGAGCACCCGTACCATGAATGGGCAAGTAAGGGGTAACATCCGACCAGGCGTGCATTATACAGTTTTTTAGTCAACGAGGTGGAGCCTAAGAACTTTGGAGCCTAAGAAGTTTGCTCCGTCAAGTTGACTTAAAACTGTTTATGACCCTCTGGAACGTGGTGCTGCTTTCTGATTGGTTGCTAGGCATGCAGTAAAATCGTATATCATGCACGCCTTGAAAGTAGTTCTGGCAAAAAAGTTTAAAACTTCAGCACCGTTCCATATCAATACCCAATAGAATGTACTTACTGTAACCGTCTCTATCAAACTTCACAATTAATGGCAATGTCGAGTTCAATTTCCATGAACTTAAAAAAAATAGTAAACCGAAAATAACAACTAAATCAACGTTTTGGAATAAGTATTGCATGTGTCGCGTTGCTTAATCCAAGCTAGCTAACACCTGATAAGCAGTAGCTATCACCTTACCAAATGATGGTAACCTTGACAACCAATTTGGCTAGTGACTGAGGGCTGCGTAGCGCTCTACTTAACGTTACAAATATTAGGCTACATTGTAGGCCACATTGTAGCGAAACTGAGTCTAAGTTAACCCTCTAAGTTAATTGAGAATTATTTTAAATACATTCTACATAATTGAGTGGCATTAACCGGGTCATAAGCGGGGTAACATCCTCCGAGGCGTGCACTTGGCGGAGCAAACTTCCCTCCGCTTCGCGTCGGAAAGTTAGGCTCCACCTCGTTGACTTAAAACTGTATAATGCACGCCTCGTCGGATGTTACCCCTTACATAATGCACGCCTCGTCGGATGTTACCCCACTTATGACCCGGTTAATGCCACTCAATTATGTAGAATGTATTTAAAATAATTCTCAATTAACTTAGAGGGTTAACTTAGACTCGGTTTCGCTACAATGTGGCCTACAATGTAGCCTAATATTTGTAACATTAAGTAGAGCGCTACGCAGCCCTCAGTCACCAAATTGGTTGTGAAGGTTACCTTTCATTTGGTAAGGTGATTGCTACTGCTCATCAGGTGTTAGCTAGCTTGGATTGAGCAACGCGACACATGCAATACTTATTCCAAAACGTTGGATTTAGTTGTTATCTTCGGTTTACTATTTTTTTAAAGTTCATGGAAATTGAACTCAACATTGCCATTAATTGTTAAGTTTGATAGAGACAGTTACAGTAGGTACGTACATTCTATTGGGTATTGATATGGAACGGTGCTGAAGTTTTAAACTTTTTTGCCAGAACTACTTTCAAGGCGTGCATGATATACAATTTTACTGCATGCCTAGCAACCAATAAGAAAGCAGCACCACGTTCCAGAAGGTCATAAAGTGCCCATTTCCCAAGCCTACTCCGTCTCTCTCTCCCATTCATTCCCTGTGTACTCCTCACTATCCTATCGCAATAAAGGCACAAAAAGCCCAAAAATATATAAAAAAACAAATACACACATACATTATTGGCATACTCCAAGCAAGCATTAAACAAAGCTTACAAACACACTTGCCGCACACACATCCTCATACAAACATCTCCAACTGACACTCCATCCCCTACCAGCATTATGGAGACTCTCCTCTACAGTTTACACATGGATTTGTTTTTGGACATTTTGTCGATAGAGTTTATGTGGAGGAGTGTTGGTAGGTAATGGTAGGGAAAGACAAGCCTGTGTGTGTGTGTGTGTGTGTTTGTGTGTGTGTAGAGCAGTTTTGGAAGGGGATGCCGTTACCTGCCGGTTGTAAGTCTCTTTGCTCATCTGCTGGATGGCCTCAATGGCCTTCTTCATCAAATCCTCCCTCTGCTTATTGAGCCGCTCCCGCTCCACCACCCCAGAGCCTTCTGCACCAATCACAATGTAGCTGCTGCCTTCGGCCCGCCCACGCCCTCTTGCCTACTCCAATCAAAATGTGAGAAGATGACATCAGACAACAGCCAAGGGCATCTTGGCTTATCAGAAGTCACCTTAGTGTTTTCGGCCAGACAGATGACTCACCTGGATCATTGCGATCTCGCTCGTCACCAGGCAGTACCGGATGACAACGTTGCACCTCTCAATGTCCAGACCTTCCTCAGCCACACTGGTGGCGATAAGCAGGTTGATCTCCCCACTGTTAAACTTCCTGAGAATGTCTCGCTGCTCACTCTGTGTCCAGACAGAATAACCCAACAGTTCACGCACACACACACACAGTGTTTAAAGGTGTGTTTGTTGTTTATGCTGGACATGCTGAAGATGTTTGTTTTCTGAAGGTGTGTTTGTGGGGATGTTGAACATAGTACAGGTGATTCAAAGGCATTTTCAAGGACAGTAAATTTGTGAAAATGAAAAAAAAAAAAAAACAGAATTGTCAGCTTTGAAGCTTTTGTGCATTAATAAGTACATGTTTGATATGAGTAACCTTAACCCTATGGAAAAAGACACTAAAGCTGTTTGTTAAGCTGTTGAACATGCAATCAAAAGGTGTTTGCAAGGATTATAACTGTTACTGGGAATGTTGAACCTGCAAAAGTTTGCAAAAGTTATTTGTGGATTTGCTGAACACACTGCAGGTGTTTGTGGCAAATATACCAAGAGTTGTCAGAAAGAAGGTGTTTGAGAAAAGTCTGGAGTTAAAGGCTTCGTCACTCACAGCAGTCATGGGCTTGACAGCGCTCTGGTCTCCTGCTCCAATCAGGTAACTGGAGCGCACGTTTACGTCATCGAACTTGCCATTCTCCTGGATCCAGCTGTGCAGAGCCTTAGCGCTAAGGCGGGTCTCCGTGAAGATGATTCCACGAACCTCGTCCTGCTCTGAGAACATCTTCAGGATGGTCGTGCGCAGCATAGAGAGAACATTGTTCTCATACTCTGGCTTTTTGGACAACTCCTCCAACTTCCTGACATTGTCTTTTTGTGGTCAACCCAAATGGAAAAAACATACATGACATTCCCATAATGTGAAATGTACATAATTTCACCCATATGAAATATATACTGTAAGTCATAGAAATACATAAAGTGTCCATAATGTGTTGTTATTAACATATACTGTAATGCTAGCCAGCTAGTAGCAAACTGTGAACTGTGTTACTCAATGTTTAAACCTGCAAACCTCCATCTGTCAACCTTACATTAAAACAGATAGTGACAAAACAGCTAAATCTCCAGGGTGCTAGTTTCATTTAGCATGTATCTTATGGTGTCAGAAGCAAGGTTTACTAACAAACACACTAAACAGTAAGTGAGCAGCTTTCTACCTTGACACATAGGAGACAGTGAAAAGTCTTAAAAAATTACTCTTTTTCTTTTTCACATAAAAAGACAACAGTGAACATTGACATTATGTACTGTAATGTACTGTGATTGACATTATAGTACTGTAATTTAATGACATTATAGTACTGCAATGTCTTCGATGTTTTAACTATTGAACACTGACACTCTGAAGATAAAAGCGTTTATGTGTTACTGTCATAGACAGCAGAAGAGAATGGACGGAGGGATGGCGTCGAGGGGGTAGGAGCATAGGCGGAAGTTGAAGCACCCATGGGAAAATCTCATCCCGGAAAGGGCCCAATAGTCTTTAGCATTCCGTTGACTTCCATTCATTTTAACGTCACTTTGAAATCAAATAACTTTACATGATATGCACTCTGTACCTGATATTGGCATTGTTCTAAACCAGAGAGGACACAGCAAAACATATTTGCTTCGATCGGAAATCTGACATGTTATGGATTTGTAAGAAATGTTTATCTGAAATTATGCTAAAAATGACATCACAAACCATGGGACGGCTAGTGAGGTTCTGTCGCACAGGAGAAAATTTACCGTACTGTTTGGATAACAAGCCGTAGCCATAGTCACGCTGGTTTAGTTTTCTGTTCATGTTGGCGAAACATTTACATCAGCATTTCTTCTTAGAAATTGGTATTTGTTTGTAAATTGAGCAATAAGTGAATTGAGCAAGATGGCTAAGCTAAGCTACACACTATAGCTTGGTATGTACATGCTAACTAGCTAGCTCGCTTGACATGCTGGCTTGCAAGCACTGCCTGGAACCAGAGTTAGTTGACAAAGAATAAAGTCCCCACGTACAATATTAGCCTCCCACTCCAGTAAGTGATTGCAGCTATAACAGTAGAAAAATACTTATTAAGAAAATTATCGTACGCTGTCTGATTTGTGATTTAGCATCTACCACTCAATTTATCGTATTCGGGTTCGTTGGCCGATGTAACCGTACGTGATCACACGCTTGCGCAGTTGCCTGGTGACCAATTAAAAATTTCAGAATCTTGCTTCAACGGCTCCCATTGAAAACGACGCCATCCCACGGTCCATGGCTATGTTTTCAATGGGAGCCGATGAAACTAGATTTTGAATTCTTGAATTGATCACCAGGCAACTGCACAAGCACCGAACACGCTAAATTGAGTGGTAGATGCTCAATCACAAATCAGACAGTGTAAGATAATTTTCTTAAGAAGTATTTTTCTATCATTAAAGCTGCAATCACACTTACTGGAGGGGGAGCCTAATTCTGTATGTGGGGACTTGATTGTTGTACTAACTTTGGTTTCATGCAGTCTTGCAAGCCAGCATGTCAAGGGAGCTAGCTAGTTAAAATGTACATACCAAGCTAGCTTAGTCATCTTTCTTTGGGCTTCACTTGCATCGAATAGTAAGCGATTCCCCTTACAAACAAATAACAATTCCTACGCTTATTTTGCGAGAAATACTAATGGAAATGTTTCGCCGACATGAACATAAAAGTGAACGGGCATAACTATGGCTATGGCTTGTTATCCAAACAGTACGGTAAATTTCCTCCTGTGCTTCGCTAGCCGTCGCTCAAATTGTGACGGAATTTTTAGCATTATTTCAGAGAAATGTTTCTTAGAAGGCAATAAAATGACAGATTTCTGATTAGAGTGAATATGTTTTTCACCGATTTTTCGTCAACGATTCCCGGGACACTGAAACTCGGGGAGACATGAATGTTTGTAGGCATGTAGCCCAAGAAGTTTGTGAGCAAATATCGCCTTTTGGTCCCCCAGGGCCACCCCCCCCCCCCCCCGTCATAGGCCGTTCATGTGAATCTCACCAAATTTGGTATATGTCATCTACAGACAATGCTGACAAAAAGTTATCAAAGGATTTATCTTGAGATAAACCGTTCCGAAGTTACATGTCAATGAACATTTAACACGTAGCTTAAAAATCTTCAAATGGCCGTATTTTGGCTAATAATTGCTCAAATTTGGTCAAAGTTGACATGCCATCTCTAAACAGCTTTTTTTTCATGTGTACTAAATTTTGTGACATTTCGTCATAGGGGTCGATGTTTATTGGCGAAGCTAGGTGTCAAAAAACTGTTTTTGTTAAATAATTCGTCAACAATTTTGCCCAAGACAACGAAGACAACAGCCCATAAACACTCACTTGAAGCATAGCGCCACATAGTGATAAGGGTAAATGCAAAAATTGGTATTTTGAATTGCCGATATTTTGGACTAAGAAGGTAGGAACTGCATAAAATATCTCATACACGATCAACACAAAGACCTCTAAAAGCACAGCACATGCCATAGAATTGGCCCTATCTCATGCACGATCAACACAAAGACCTCTAAAAGCACAACACGTGCCATAAAATTGGCCCTATGCGGGCCACTGTAATTGTACAAAATCTCATTTTGCCTATTCCTTTTACAAATCACTCCTACACACTATTCAAACACACACAATGTAATTCATTCAAAACCCACGTTCATGCCCACTTCCAGGAAATCATTTCCACACAAATTCTCACCTCACAACACTGCTCTACCACACACTCATCATACCAACAGTTCCCACATTTCAATACACTGCGGCGGTCATACCATGTACCGCTATGTGGTACATCTAGTTTGATTTCAAAGTAACGCTAAAATAAATGGAAGTCAATGGAATGCTAAAGGCTACTGGGCCCTTTCCGGGTTGCGCTTTCCCCATAGGGGTTTCAACTTCCGCATATGTTCCTACTTACTATACTATGTTGTATATAATGCAAGAGTTTTGTTATGTTATGTTACCATTGAAGAGCTTGAAAAGGAACTTGTCGGTGTCTGTCTGCAACATAATGTCCTGCTTTTTTCTGTCCTCCTGCCGGTAGAAGGAGAGCAGCAGGCGGTGGGCATCACACATGCGGATTGAGTTGCTCTGGATCACCGCCTCGTTGTACTGACGCAGGTGTTCGGCACACACACGCCTACGCTGGTCATCCTTACAAGCGGCTATCACACCAGGAACAGAGAAGAAAACAACAATAGTTTGTGTCTATTTGAGAACATCATGCTGTAAAGTGTAGAAACATCAGCTTAATCAAGCTGTACAGTCTAGGAACATCAGTTTATTCATACTGTAAAGTCCGGGAACATCATCTTATTCTTGATCTCACATTAGGAATGATAAAAAAAATACTAAGAAACTGGGGTTTAATGTATTACAGGACAAATATTACAAAAAAACACTGTTAGTGTCTGGGATGTATTTCAGGGATGTCAAGCCCCCCATTCATTTCAATGGGAAATGCTAGGCTAGTGAACTCAGTTTTCACAGCACACCCTCGTGCATGGGCTGAGAGTAGAGTACTGACCAATCAGGATGGGGAAAACGGGGGTGGATATGACACAATATCTGGAAAATGGTAACGAGGAAGTGTCTTGCTAGTTGGCTAACCAGCCAAATCCTGACCCTCTGGTTTTCAGTCTTAATAGCGCCATGTGTGGCCGAAAGGGGTAGTGCAATAGACAGAGACAGCATTAGGTCTTAAATTGATGTCAAACACAACACTTTGTCAAACTCCTCTTAAAGAAGAGTTGACAAGGACCTGTAGTTTTTTTGTCGGTTTTGGCCACAGTGCCACGGTGACTTCAGGGAACACTAAGGAAAATTACTTTTGTATAAGTAGAACCATCAGACGGGACTTTTTCATATCCTTACTTTGACAATGACAATATGGGTAAGTAACTAGATGTACCGCATAGCGGTACATGGTATGACCGCCGCAGTGTATTGAAATGTGGGAACTGTTGGTATGATGAGTGTGTGGTAGAGCAGTGTTGTGAGGTGAGAAAATGTGTGGAAATGATTTCCTGGAAGTGGGCATGGATGTGGGTTTTGAATGAATGACTATGAGTGTTTGTGTAGTGTGTAGGAGTGATTTGTGAAAGAAATAGGCAATGAGATTTTGTACAATCACAGCGCCCCCTATGGGCCCAATTTTATGGCATGTACTGTGCTTTTAGAGGTCTTTGTGCTGATCGTGCATGATATATTTTGTGCAGTTCCCACCTTCTCGGTCCAAGATATTGGGAATTCAAAATCCCAATTTTTGCATTTACCCATATCACTAGGTGGCGCTATGCTTTAAGTAAGTTTATCGGCTGAGGTTTATACGCCTCTGTAACACCGACATATCACAAAAATCTCATGTTCTTGGGTGAAATGTTCATCAGCAAAAACTTTTGGGCGGCTGCCCCTCTTTGATGGACACTGGCATAGCGGGGGGGGGGGGGGCAAAGATTCATGTCCCCCAGACTTCCAGTGTCCCGGCAATCGTTGACGGAAAATTGCTGAAAAAAAAAAGAACGAAAAAAAAAGGGAAAAAAGTCGCGGCAACACTATAATGACTGCTTTCACTAGCTTCGCTAACGGCGGTCATAAATATCAGAAGTTGCTGGTTTGTCGTACCTCGTTTTTCTTCTTCAACAACCCACTGCTCATAGCGTTGTGTGCCCATGGCAACAGTGGGGCTCAACTGAGCATGCTCCTGAATCCGTGTCATCAAGCTACAGAGGACATCTCCAAACGGATCCTGATGAAGTGAATGGAATGGGGATTACTGTTAGTACTTAACGTTTCTAGAATCAGCTGATGTACAAGTCAGGCAGGTGTTTTTTGATTTAGCTGATGTATAAGTCAGACAGGTGTGTGTATAAGGTGTGTCCAGGTGAGCTCTGTCGTACCTGTGTGCGTCTCTTGGCCATTAACAGCTGTTCGTTTCTACTGTTCTCCCCCAAAGGAGCTGTCATCAAGGCAGAGGCATCCAGGCTAGCACAGATCTGCACACACACACACACACACACACGTATATGCATGCACCCACCCACACACACACACACACACACACAAACACACACACAGTTGAATACATGCATTAGAGTGTGTTAGACAAGTACAGACATACAGATACAGATGATTGAGAGAATGGTTGAGTGAGAAAGAGGCAGATAGAAAAAGGGAGGGAGAGAGAGAGAAAGAAAGACAGAAAGAAAAAAAGAGGGAAGGTGGGTGGGCAGGGGATACTGGACTTGTACCCTGAGGATGTGCTCTTGTGCCTTGTTCTGCTTGCTGGCTTTTCCCACTCCAACAGAAGCTGTCAATCCCAGGATCTGGGGGAGGGGCTTCTCGTCCTGCCCCGCCTTCCTCTTCTTAATGTTGTCCAGCTTGTCACTCAGGTAGAGATCCATAATCTGCTGGTACACGTCCCCTTTCTTGGTGTGGTGACACTCATCAATGACTAGGAGTGTTATGTCTGCAGGACACACGTATGTATTACAAACATACACACACACACACACACACACACACACACACACACAGCCCCCCTCTTGCCGTGGCGACACTCATACATGATCAGCAGTGTTATGGATTCAGGACACACGTATGTATTACAAACATACACACACACACACACACACACACACACGCACACACACACATACACATACATGCACACACAGCCCCCCTCTTGCCGTGGCGACACTCATACATGATCAGCAGTGTTATGGATTCAGGACACACATACACACACACTCACACACACTTTCTTTGGGATGGCACAGCGTAATCCACAGTGTAATGTCCTTAGAACATGTACAGGATGGAGAGGCAATGCCATTACACACACACCACAAACACACACAGACACACACGCACACACACACACACACACTTACAGTACACTTACATACCTGACAGGCTGATGCCATCCTCAGGGTCCAGCAGAGCGTTGAGCAGAATCTGAGCAGTGCAGATGATGACATCATGCTCAGCTACAGTGTTGGCAAAAGCCTGCTTGGGAAGAAAACACAGGTCAAACACACACATGGACACACATGAATGCCCTCGCGCGTGTACACACACACACAAACTCACACAAACTCACACATGTGCACGTGCACACATATGAACACAGACACAGACAGACACACACACACACACACAAACACAGACACACACACATAAGCACCTGCTTGTTGGGGGTAAAGCCGCTGGTCTGCTCCAGACGGTATTCATGCCTCAGGAACTTCCCAAACTCTTTCCTAAAATGCTGCTCCACCAGCACCACCTGCAGGACACACACACACACACACACACACACACACACAGAGCAAATGGTTAGTGAATTTATCTACTTTGGCACGTTACCGTGTTTTTTATTGACTAATTATTTACACAGGAGTCTCCAGCCTCTCATTTATGCCCATATATGCTCACAGTCAGCTCTTTGCAAGATTATGAGATTATGTGTGTATGCTATGGACATATGTTGCATTGTTTGATGTAGGTTGCAGTTTGTGCAATTTTGTAGTTTATATGTATGTGTGAAATTCAGATTTCCACGTATCTGTTTAATGCTTGTTTGTCATAAGCTTGGTATGGTGAAGTCTGTGTGTGTGTGTTTGTGTGTGTGTGCGTCACCTTGTTTACGATGACCATGACTTTGGCTGGCACCCCTTGTTGGCGGCGCTGATCCAGGTGCTGTTTGGCCACGTAGACAGCGATGCGGGTCTTGCCGCTGCCTGTGGGCATGGACACGATGATGTTTTGGCCCTCCAGGGCTGGCTGTGCCACCGTCAGCTGCTCTGGACGCAGAGTCAGAGGATCTACTACAGCAACAGCAGGAGCAGCAGCACCCTCCTCACCACAGACAGCAGAGCCTGCAGGAGAGAGAATAGAATAGAATAGAATAGAATAGAATAGAATAGAATAGAATAGAATAGAGTAGAATGTCTTTTACTGTCACTACAATGAGATTAAGGCCCAATTTACACATATATACACATACAGTTTTAATGAACTGAAACGAATATTTTTTAAAACGGCCTCCAAAGTGGAGATCTTTCAAAATGCTGTATTTAACGGTTTCCACTAGATATCTATAAACACAATTTAAAAAATTGAATGGCTGAGTGGAAAGACAGAAGGAAAAATGAGAGAAAGGCAAAGAGAGGAGGAAGAGGTGGTAAATATATTGCATGTGTATGGCACTTACAATAGACTACAGAGACAGAAAGCACTTAACGTGCATGCCTCACATTTACCCATTCACACACACACATACACACACACACACACACACACACACATACACACACACACACACAGGTCAGGAGGAGTTGAAATGGAACCACTCTGTAATTACTGGTCAACTTCCTGAACCTCAGAGCACTGGTGGGGGTGGGAGTGGAGTCAGAGAAAAAGAGGAGAGGAGGGATGATGTAAGATAGTGAGAAAGTAAGAAAGGGAGACAGAGAGAGAGACAGACATGATGAAAGGAAATGAAAAGCAAGGGAAGACGAGAGGGAAAGAGAAAGTGCTGACGCAAGAGCACCTAGTGCTGACATCGGTCTAGGGGAAATCCCACAAGACACAACAGTTATCTGAGACAGCATTAATGCCTGTCAACTTGTACATTTCACTTTCCATTCTCACTTGCTTTCCATTCTAAGTGGTCCTCTCTCTCTCTCTCTCTCTCTTTCTCTCACTCTCTCTCTCTCTCTCACACACACACACACACACACACACACACACATGCCCTCATACACACACACACCTGGGTGTTCTGTTTCAGTGAAATGACCCTCAAGCGGATCTCCCTCAGCAGTGTAGAGGTCTACATCTGGAAACGACACACACATTTCAAAATGAGGACACCCATGCAAACAAAGTTGCCATTTCATCTACACACTGCTAAAGCACACCGCATAGCAACTGCCACTGTAGCCACAGTCAAAGCAGTGACAGCCAGATCTACAGCAAACTTATATTTGCCACCCTGGTGGACTTCTCTGGTGCTACTGGACTATAACACAGCTTGCCAAGTGTTGAAGCACTTTGAGGTACATCCTTTGTATGAAATGTGCTATAGAAGTTTGGTGTCACATACAGTATATCCACTTTATTGTTTTGTATAGCCGCTTTGTTCTTGCATGACTTGCACTACTTTGAAGCAATGAAGTGGTGACCAGATGACGCACACCTACACAAAATCTAATATTACGGGTACCTTACTGTTGCATGTTGCAATGACCTTAATGAACCGCTAAATAGGTACTTGTATGTGTGGTTTGTTTGTATAGGCCTGTGTGTGTGCTCCCTTACGAAGCAGGTGTCTGCCCTGTTGCTGAGTCAGTTGTCATGGAGATGGAGCTGATGGAGACTTACCTGATGTGTCAACAGAGTTCTCCAGGATTGGAGCCTGACCCCTCCTCTGCGCCTCCTCCTTTTTCTCCTCCTCTTCTTCCTGTGCCTTCTCTCTCTGCTCCTCTTCCTCCTGCTGCTTATCTTTCTCCTCCTCTTTCCGCTCCTCTTGCTCCCCACCACTCTCACCAGAGCTGCTACCCTTCTCTGTAGATGCATCAGTATCCAGCCCTAAAGGAGCCACACATACACACACACACACACACACACACACACAGGAACATGAACATAGACATAAACATAAATACATACAGTAACTGTTTGAACACCCCTCCCCACTCCACAAAAGGATACACTACTCCTGACTTAGCTAGAAGCACACTAGGTAGCGCGTTGCCTCCCAATCTGGAGTTGCTGTGAGGTCGCAAGTTCGAGCCTGGGGCTGGACTGCGCAGGAAGACTTCTGTCACACCTCCTCTTCTGCCCCTACAACCTGATGTCACCTCCTCTTCACCTCTGCCCCTACAACCTTATGTCACCTCTTTTTCTGCTCCTTTAGTCTAATGACACCTCCTGTCGCCCCTGCTGCAGACCGCTAAGGTGCTCAGTCTGGTTCTCTCTCTGGCACACAGGAGCAGCTTCCTGCCCCTACCATCTGGGGCACCACTAAAGGGGGGCATTGGTGTAGATCAGGATATTTCAGGGGGCCCAGAGCTTCACAAGGGTCCATAGAGGACTATAACATGGTTGGGGAGGGGCCGCAAAATTATTTTCTTTCAGGGGGCCCACAATTTCTATCGGCACTATTGTATGTGGGACTAATAGTAGCCTGCACACTCACAGCCTGAAGCGGTCTTGGTGTCTCACCGTTCTTAGCTCCAGTGAGTTCCTCAACCAAATGAGGATGGTCCGTCTGCCTCAACACATCCAGGAAAGTGGAGAACCAACCAGGAGGCTTCATGACGATTCTGTCCAGCAGAATGCGTGCCCCTGCCTTAGAACCATGGTTTGCTGTTGCAGCCAGGATCTGCAATACCACATCAGAATGGAGAGTAGATGTATGTCACATTTGAGCAGCACACTTGACAAGGGAGTTAACAAGTTAGGGTAAGTTTGGCTGTTTGTGTAAGACTATTTGGCACACTTGACACCTCTCATCCTACATCCTTTTTGTGAGTCGACAGAAGCCACAATGTTTCCAATCAGGATGCGTCCTCATTCTTTTTTCCTCAGATAACTAGCCTAATGTGTAGTTATTTATTTATTCGGATTATTACTTTATTCGTTTTAATTTAGAGAAATAACTCACATTCTCCCTGTCGTCCTCCGTGATCAGCTCGCTCTGATAGCAGACGTCACACACTTCTGTGGTCTTCATCTTCAGTAGGCTCGGGCTCAAAATCGTGATCAGCTGGACGCAGTAGTCGTTTTCTGCCTGGAGAGACGGAGTGGGCAACTTCTCGGTGTCCACTATCTGCGCTGCGTAGGTGCATCCTGCAGACGAGAGCGCATCCATGAACTCCCGAGACCACCCTGGCGGACGGGGCCCGTTCACGATGATATCAATGAAGATATTAACGGCTTCGGGATTGCCGTCATTCCTCGCCTTGGTCATGATCCGTTCCTTTTGCTCTCTACTTAAGAAAGTGACGTGATCTAAAACAGGCTCAATGCGAATCAGATGTCGCAGTGTGTTACGAAAACATTCGCTTATCAGCCAAATTAGGTGGTTGTCCGTATCTACAGTCATCTTGCGATCATATCCCTCCTGCAGTCAATAATGTAGGCTATTCTGTGGGTAAGCCAGACGTTTAATGTAGTCAGCCCCCCGCTGGGGTACAGCATTTATAGCATTGCAGGATTGCACTTGGTTGCACAATGCACCCAATAATTTGTCTGCTTTCGGTTTCCATTCCTCGGTTTTCGAAACGCGCGGACAACAGGTTTAATATTTCACAGGGCAAATCCCTGTCCTGCCAGGTTACGCATCCTATGCCTAGCCCATTGACTGTGTCTTTAAAAGTCAAACAACAACGAGGCTTCCTTGCGTGTCCAACACAGGTCTGGAGGTGCGGCCGCAGGTTAAAATTAGAAAGACAGAAAAAAGAAAACAGGTTAGTTGGCAACAGAGGTGGTGTACAAACAGATGAGATAAGTTGGTATAAAAACTCCTAAGCATGCTACACTCTTTGGCTATTTATGTAGCATAGTCTAGTAGGCCTATTTTAACCTAAAATTCATTTACACACAAGATGTGCTGTCAATGAACTCAGCTATGAATAAATAGTTGGCATAGATCTGTATGCCTATAGGCTTATAACCTACATTTTGGAGAAACAGCTGCAGATTGTTGATAATGAACCCACGTTTGTTTTTTTATGTGAGGCTTAACTTCTGTATTGTATGATGGGGTAGGCTGGCCTCACATCTAACTTTAGCCAATCTCAACGCAGAGCGCAAACCATATGTTTGTCCGCACAAACACACAAACACTCCGCCGCACGCAGAGGCAGTTACTCCCTGAAGTGCTTGGATACTTTTGCTGTCTTCCGCAACGTGGTTGCACAGGAAGGTAATACTGTTGCGACAGATTGCGAGGGTGCGCTAACCATGTTGAGCCCCGCATTTTATGTGCGCTATTCACAGTTGTAGCTGTACTATAGGCTACTTGACAGTTGTTGCTACAGTCATGTTTACTAGTCTGTTGATATCGGGAATGGTATTAGTCACAATAGCCTATGGATTTTCAAAGGTATAGGCTTTATTAAATAGGTAGCCAATCTAAAATTTGAATCTGGCTAGCATAAGAATATGTTGTAGCTATATGTTTGTGCAGTGCTAAGAAATCTGGAAGTTGTGGCAAATAAGAAAGATTTGTAGATATCTGACACGTTCATTTTTACTAAAAATAGCCTACTTTAATAGATATCTAAAAGAATTAATCTAATTTTTGTGAACAGGGCTTGCCATCAGCGTCAGCCCACCCAATCCTCAACTCAGCGGGTTAAAGTTGGTAATGGCAAACAAAACGTGAAATAAAAATGAGAGTAGGCAACCACAAAAAACACAATCCCCACCATGATTGTTGCGTGGCTCTTATAAATACACAAACCAGTGCCAGGATCAACTTGCGCACTTAATTTGCTATAAAAGAGTGTGGACACTCTTTATTAAAATAGAGAAATGAGTGAATACATAAATATCCCAGTAATAACAGCTACAGCGCGCACAAGTCGGTAAACCATACATTGCTGCGATTGGCTGTCGGTGCTAGCAATCATCTCATCACAGTTTCCGCCTCTTAGCGAGTCTGACAAGCCCATAGGATACCAGCGAAGTAGGAAGTCGTTGACAAACTGACCGTGAGGTCTGTTCGCTGTATCTCCTTTTCACAAATCTGATTGCATATCAAGTCGGACCTTTTTCACCAGTGGAGCGATGGCTTATCCATACGGTGGTGTAAGTGATGCTATATTAATTGCTTTACCTATTAATTGCTTGGACCATTGATTTAATTTTTAAAAGTTTTAACAGGAAGCCTAGCATACGATTTCCCGGACACTGGAACTTTTTTCAGTCTACGAGATTAGCCTACATTAAGGGTGTTGACAGATAGTCAAACTTTGCCAGTAACTGACTAGTTAGTTAGATTCAGTCCGCTAATCGTACCGTGTCATTTTGTAAACAGGAGCCCACCATTAGGGCTTTATGGGTGACGCAGCGGAATAGCTTGTTTGATTAGATTGGGGTGTGGGGCGGGGCGTTGCGGTAAAGCTGTCCCCCCCGATCAGCCCGTTTACTCAGGCCATCGCTTTTAGCAGAGCGTGGTCGCTTTTGGTGCGGCTAGCTACTGGTGGTGTGCCCTCTTTCGTGCGCCATGCCAACTTTCACTTCGCCTGGTGTCTACCTTTATTACCAGTCTTCTTGGGAAATAAGTTACTACTTGCTTGCAGTGCAGGTTTTACTTTACACTTTGCACACCATTTGTGATTATAACCTACCTGGTGAAGAAGCCTACGATGATTTTATTGACCATTAAACATCATGTGGCCTCTGTGGTGGTACCAGCAGCAGTAGTTGTAGTGGTAGTAGTAGTATACTAGTTGCTTAATATTAGTAACAGTGACAGCAACAGCAAAAGTAGTAGACTTAAAAGACCATGACAGATTATTTGGTGTTACCATCTGTCCTTTGGTGTTGTCTGTATAGAAGAATGTGAAGGTGTGTGGTGTGGAACATAGGTGTCTCCTGTAGCAATCAGTGTGTTATAATCATTTCATCTTTCCCTTTTTTTGTTCCTCCGTGTCATTCTCCATCACACACCGACACCATCCCTCCCTCCCCAGTATGGCGCTCAAATGCCAGGCATGCCTCACCAGGGGATGCCTCACCAGGGGATGCATCACCAGGGGATGCATCCCCAGGGGATGCCTGGAATGCCCATGGGTGCCCCTCCAGGAGCGTATGTCCAGCCAGGGGCCTACCCGGGCACCTTTGGCCCCCCGCCTCCTGCTACCGATCCCATGTGGGGGTACTTCACGGCCATCGCTGGCCAGGTGAGTGTGTGTGTAGCGGGTACAGGTGTACAGAGTTTCGGATTTCTTAAAAAGAAAAGAAATTGTAAGTGGCAGGCACTCACCTATTGTAACATCATCAAGCAGGAAGGAGAACACATCATTCATGCTGTATAGCTATGAACAATATTCATCTTTCACATTCTTTTATGAATATAGTATTTAGCAGACACTTTTCTCCAAGGCAATGTAAACCCTCTTAAAACAGCACATTATAAACAAAAGTACTTGGCTACATTTTGAGATGTAATATTATCAGAATGTGTCATTTATAAAATAGTTGTCACTCATGTGGTCTACCTCTCTCTGTGGTCTAGGATGGAGAAGTGGACGCTGAGGAACTTCAAAGATGCCTAACACAGAGTGGCTTCAGTGGCACCTACACACGTAAGTATGTGCGCGCGTGTGTGAGTGTGTGTATGTGTGTTTACTTATCCCTAGCCTGAAAACACAGTATTGGCACTTTGTGATGAAGAGTGTACATCTTTCTAAAGCATTAATATAGCGTGGAAAGTAAAACTTTAAGTTGTGTGTTTTGTGTGTGTAAGAACTTCTCCAAATGTCAGATGGTGTCTGTTATTATTGAACAGGTGTGAGTGACTTTGATTACTTTTTTCCCTCTCTTTCTCTACCTCCAAATCTCTCTCTCTCTCTCCCTCTCTCTGCCTACCTCTATCCCTCTCTCTATTTCTGTCTACACGCCCCACTCTCCACCTCTTTCCCTACCTCTCTCTTTCAACCTCTCACTCTCTTTCTCCACCTCCATCTCTCTGTTTCTCTACTACCTCCCTTCTCTTTCTCCACCTACATGTATTACTCTTTTTTTCTCTACCTCCCTCCTCCTCTCTTTCTCTTTCCCTCTATTTTCCCCATAGCCTTCAGCTTGGAGACGTGCAGAATCATGATCGCCATGCTGGACGTATCCTTCTGTCTTCAGTCACTCTGGTGTGCTCAAAGGAGGTATTGGAGTTTGGTACAGGTGATGATTCATTCCGTCCTTTTTGTGTGACGCACTGTGGTTAGTTCTTAACTTGAAAGAGCTGCACTCTTGTTCTCATAACCACAGCTTAGTTCCTGTCCTGCACAGACAAGTACTTATAAATGAAGACTTTGTTGTATTATTAGTAGTACTAGGTTGAGACAGCACAGTCAGTTGGTTTTAGTTGAAACTACAGTTCATTCGCTAATCTTGCAGCTTCTAAATCTTTACCAATGGTACACCTTGTAACATTTGTGATTTGTGTATGTATGTATGTGTGTATGTCCATTATCTTCCTCCTGATGGACAGTGAAACTGACATATCAGGCATACTGTTGTTCTCATGCACTCTCACCAATCAGAAGTGGCACGACTTAAACCCAAACTTAAACATTAAAAAATTATATCGCAGCTTAATTCCTAATTGCAGTATGTGACAGGAAAGTCACACTTTAGATATTTACACCCAATCATCCACCCTGAGTAGTAGTAGCAGCATCAGCAACAGTAGTGGCAGTACTACTGGTAGTAGTAGTAGTTGTTTTTCTTTGCGGTCTATGTTTTTCACATCCAAGACATTTCAGTCACCAGGTCCAGGCACCCAGGATGGTATTTGTGTGTAAAGTAATTGACAGTTTTTTATGGAAGCAAATCCCCTTACACAACATTTCTAACTTTCATTTATGACCAACTTGCACAGACCTCTCTGACCCATCTGAGTCAAACATTATTTTGCAATGGATTGCTTGTTTCAACATGATGTTGCAATAGATTGCTTCTGACATCTAGCCATTAGTGATCTCCAGGAAGACTGCTATTTTACAGCATCACTATGAAGTTTTTTTTTCCAAGAACTGCTCTCTGGTTCCCCTACAGGCTGGAAGCGCGTAATTTACCGCAGTACTGCCGTTGCGAATATAGCGTTTGTTTGCCATCAGATGGATAACTATCAATCCATCTGGGCTTTTGAAACAACCAGGTCCACTGACATGGATTTGTACATAAGTGTGACCTATCGCCTGTTATAATGCATGCCATAAGGCAAGCATGATTGGTAGTCTTTTGTTTCCCCACACAAACTACAGGTTTTCTACTCTAGTTGGCAAACTCGCTGCTCTGGCTGAAAGCGGGATGTGAAGGGTATGACAGAAGTGCCGTTTACGTTCCCTGTTAAGAGTTGATGTCCCATCGAAGCAATTGTAATAACATTGCTTTAAGGTTTAAAAAAAACTCTTTGTGTTTCTTAAATGTACTATTAGTGACCCCACCATTCAGGTCAGCATGTTGCTGTTCCTCTGGTCAGCGTGTTGAAGTACTCAGGCCACTACGGCTTTTAGCAGAAAGGGGGTCAGTTGTTGTGGGTGTCAGCTGCTGTTGCTGTGGTCTCTGTAGCGCCTCCTGCAGACTTTCACTTCAGCTCATACTCTACTGAACTGGGAAGTAGGTTACTTTTCACTTTAAGTTATAATGTCATCTCTGTTATCGGAGTCCCAGCACTTAAAGTGCATCTGTGGACATCCACAGTGTGGTGTACAAAGTGCTGTTCTCTCAGAATTATTCAACATCAAACACCCTCAGGTCTGTAGTTGTACACATGGTAGTTGATGCAGATGTAGTAGCAGTAGCAGTAGTTGTAGCAGAAGAAGTAGTATTACTATTAGTCGTAGTAGTAGTATTACTATTAGTAGTAGTAGTAGTAGTAGTAGTATTAGTAGTAGTAGTAGTATTACTATTAGTAGTAGTAGTAGTATTACTATTAGTAGTAGTAGTAGTAGTAGTATTAGTAGTAGTAGTAGTAGTATTACTATTAGTAGTAGTAGTAGTATTACTATTAGTAGTAGTAGTAGTATTACTATTAGTCGTAGTAGTAGTAGTATTAGTAGTAGTAGTATTACTATTAGTAGTTGCAGTAGTAGTAGTATTACTAGGGTGACCAGACGTCCCGGTTTGACCGGGACAGTCCCGATTTTTAGTCCCGAGTCCCGACAAAAGCCCGTCGGGACGCAAAAATGTCCCGGTTTTCACCCAACACCACATCAAGCTGCCCAAATTACAGCGATCGCATATACAAAACTGTTAAATTAAAGCGTAATGAAGTTTCCAGTAATTCAGAGTCAATGTGTGTGTGTGTGTGAGTGACAATGGTAGGTGCGCTCTGCGAAATCTTCGCAGTCAATGTTACAATGTATCTTGCAGTATACAGCGGCCGTGTTTTAACGGTTTTCTTCGATAGCAGACTAGACTACTACATGACAATGCCTAAGAGAATGTGCACGCGCATGACGTCACACATAGTGTCCCGGTTTTAGGCTCTGGAAATATGGTCACCCTAAGTATTACTATTAGTAGTAATAGTAGAAGTAGTAGTAGTAGTACAGAAGTAGTAGTAGTAGTAGTAGTACCAGTAGCATGGTAGTGACAGCATTAGTAGTATCAGTATTAGTGCTAAAAGCAGTAGTCGCACTGCTAGTAATAGCAGCAGTAGTAGTACAAATAGCTCTAGTAGTAGCATTAGTCATAGGAGTAGCCATGCCCGCCGATAGGGGGGGACAAACAGGTCTCTTGTCAGAGGCCTAGGGAAGGGGAGGCCCAGAACTGGTCCCTTCTTGGAATATGGAAGGGGGGCCCCATCAGATTATCTTGTCCTGGGCCCAGCCAAGACTGCCTGCGGGCCTGGGCGTAGCCGATGTAGTAGTGGTAGCACTAGTAGCATCAGTAGTAGCCCAAGTATAAGTAGTAGCAGCAGCAGTAAAAGTAGTAGTAATAGTTGTAACAGTAGCAGGCCCAGGCATCCCAACCTGCAGAAACTCATTTCAGGGAGGTCAACAACCAGCGATATAATGGAAATAGTAGACTGACTAGTAGTAGTGTTAGCAGCAGTTGTAATGGCAGGAGTAGTCCAGTACCCCAGCATTAGCACTTGCTAGCAGTAACAGTAGCAGTAGTGGGAGGAGCAGCAGGAGCAGTAGAGTTAGCAGTAGCAGGTTTGGTTTTGTTGTACTAAGAACGTCTCTTGTAGTTGTGGTTTGTGTGAAAGAAGGTAATGTATGCATACAAGAAGAAAGTGCCAATGTGTTCCTTTACCAGTGCTTTTGGATCCTATGCCACAGTAGTGGTTTCTGATGCATAATAATAATAATCTTTACTTGTATAGCACAATTCATACATACAAGATGCAGCTCAAAGTGCTTTACAGTTTGGCAAGGTCACCACAAGACAACATTTCTTGTAGTCCAGTGGCATGGGAGCGGATGAATACAGTATCAAACAACATCAAAATGACGTAGTGACGCAATGCCCCGTTAATGCAGGCTCTTGCGTGACGCATTAATGTGATGTCATAGTGACGCAATGCCGCAATGCCCCGTTAATGCGGGCTCTTGCATAGATGCATGCAACATGGGCAGCTACACAGGGCTGCACCTGGTCAAGGGCGGCACGAGCACCCACAAAAATAGATGCATTATTAATGCATCTATTACTAATGCATTATTAATGTATGATTTCATGCTTTCATATAGCTATCATTCGCAAGCAGTTTTCAAGTGCCCGTTTGCAGAGTGTGAGTGCCATCCATTTGATACTCTTGCATCTGCTGGCTGCTGAGGTGTCACATGCAGGTTGCAGAAGAAGGCCAAAGGGGGTTTTGGGGGTTGGGTAGGCTGGTAGCTGAATTCTCTGGACCTCGTTTTCTTTTCGGGAGTGGGGGTCCATTCAGTCGTTAAACTAATGCTGTTAGTCGTGTGTCTACCAAACACAGATGGACAAAGAACGGTCAGAGCCAGCAGGTGCCCAGTTTAAGAAAAACAGAAAAGGAAAAGAAAAGAAAAAAGCAAGAGGTAAAAGTATGCAGTGGTGTCATCTTTTATGGAAGGTATTGGGCTTTGCCTGTAGCATTCTGTGTGTGTGAGAGGGATTAATCAGATGAACAAGACTGCACATGCCACAACCTTTTACAAGTCCTTCACACAGACCAGGCCCAGCCAAGGATAGTGTACAAACTCTTTAAGTGTGTACGTGAGTGAGTGCGCACACATGTACTGTGTGTGTGTGTGTGTGTGTGTGTGTGTGTGTGTGTGTGTGCGTGTGCGTGTGTAATTATGTGGGGCGGGGCATGACTGGGGTGAGTTTAAGGACCTCTTCATGGCTCTCACTGTGTTGCTGTAAGGTTCCAGAGATCACACGTTCTGGTAGTGCTGTAGACAAGCATAGTTCAGGTGTGTTTTCCTTTTCAGGTGTGTGTTGCTGTGGTTCTATGGAATGGCTGTGGCTGAGAGCATTCTCAATGAAACTCTCCTTTTTTAGTAACTGTCGCACTGCAATAGGATATACATTTTATAATTGTTACAGCTTTATGCTCTTAGTGCTGTTTGTCCCTCTACACTCTCCGTTCCATCTACCTGCTCAGGATATCCTGCTGATTGACTTAATTAGGAGCACCTGGTCACGTGATCAAGTCTGCTACTGCTTTACCAACACCTGTTTTCTGCTGCCAGAGGAGAAGCTTTTGGTGTGGGACTGCTGGCTGTTTTACTGCCTCTCAGCTTTGGATTTTTGTGTTATTATGATTTGGACTTTGTAGATTTACCTTGATATCTCTGTCTTAAGTGTTTATGTAATAAGTCCCACTGGTTGGGTTGCATTTTAAAGGTGTTTTTGGTTTTACTTGGGTCAGTGGTGTGTTTGTTGTTCGCCCCAGTAGGGCCATCCAATGGTGGGGTGTAACAATAATGTACAGCTAAAATGAGCAGCCGCCACTGTCCAGTAGTGATCCCCCCCATTCAGACGTCAGCAGAATGGCATGTGCTGTTTTGATAAGATTGGATGTAGCGTGGGTGTTGCTGTAAGGCTGTCCCTCTGGCCAGTGTGTTTAATCAGGCCAGGGCTATGAGCGGAGAGAGGGTCGGTTGCTGTGGGTGTCAGCTGCTGTTGTGTGCTGGTTTAATCTCTTTTTTTATGCTTCCTGCACAAATTCACTTCAGTTCATACCATCTCATCTTGTGACTTCCATTTACAATGTTTTGTTTATTGGAGTCACAGCACTTAAATGACTTCTGTGGACATCCACGATGACAGTCAAGTGTACAAAGTGCAGTTCTCAAAATTTCTGTGCATGTGTGTTTGTGTGTGTGGGCGGGAATGTGTGTGTGGACATGTGTGGGCAAGCACAGATGTGTACGTCTGCACTTGCCTATCTAAACTCAATTCTAAAGGCCTATGTCCTCTCCTAGGTGTTGCACTGGGTGTCACTAGAACATCGGCTAGTGCTGTCCCCTTATCTCACGGGGTGATCTTAATTGAAACTGTTCCCCTTTGTGGCGGAACAAGCTACCAGTTGGTACAAGAGCAGCGTCATCCCTCTTTGTTGTCAACAAGCTTTAGAAAACCCTTTTGTTCAAGGAAGCACCTCCTTTACTAACAACTCTAACACACTAGCCTGCTAACCAACACTTGCATGTATTCTCTCTCTGCACTTACCCTGCAATCTTATATTGCCTTGGTTTGATTGGTTGCCTTCCTCCACTGTAAGTGGCTTTGGACGAAAGTGTCAGCTAAGTGTCATGTAGCATACACTCACTGGCCACTTTCTCAAGTATGCCTTGCTAGTAAAAGGTTGGACCCCCTTTGGCCTTCAGAACTTCTGCAAGATCTGACGTGTTGTGCATTCAGAGATGATATTCTGCATTCCTTTGTTTGGTTGTAACGAGTGGTTGTTTGAGTTACTGTTGCCTTTCTATCACCTCAAACCAGTCTGCCCATTCTCCTCTGACCTTTCACATCAACAAGGCATTTTTGTCCACACAACTGCCACTCACTGGATATTTCCTCTTCTTTGGACCATTCTCCCTAAGACCTAGAGATGGTTGTGCGTGAAAATCCCAGTAGATCAGCAGTTTCTGAAATACTCAGACCAGCCCGTCTGGCACCAACAACCATACTATGTTCAAAGTCATTTAAATCCCCTTTCTTCCCCATTCTGATCCTCAGTTTAAACTTCAGCAAGTTGTCTTGACTACCTCTGCATTCCTAAATACTGATTTGCTATTTGTGTTAGTAAGCAAATGAACAGGTGCACCTAATAAAGTGGCCGGTGAGTGTGTGTGTATGTGTGTGACCATGTGTGTAAGCCTTAACCAAGTGTGTGTAGCGGGACATGACGGGGAAGATGGGCTTTGAGGAGTTTAAGGAGCTCTTCAGGGCTCTCCAGGGCTGGAAGCAGAACTTCATGATGTTCGACCAGGACCGCAGTGGAACAGTGGAACCACACGAGATGTCACAAGCCATTACCTCCATGGGTGAGTTTGACCTGTCAGTCTGTCAGAAAACACACACACACACACACACATGGCTGTCACCATGTAATAATCCACACTGCACTTGGAGGACCAGTCTTCATGTTCTATTTTCTGTTCTCTCTCTCTCTATGGTTGTGTTTGTAAAAATAGTTTAAAATGTTTTGTGATGCAGGTTACAGAATGAGTCCCCAGGCTCTTTATACGTGTGTGTGTGTGTGTGTGTGTGTGTGTGTGTATGTATCTGTGCTGTGTGTGTGTGTGTGTATGTATCTGTGCTGTGTATTATAAATTTGTCTCCCCCTTTCTGTAGGTTACAGGGTCAGCCAACAGACTCTGAATGGCATTATCAAGCGCTACAGTAGGGGAGGCCGCATCTACTTTGACGAGTATGTGGCCTGTTGTGTCAAACTCAGGGCACTGACAGGTAGGATGGGCACTGTTCACACACACACACACACACACACACACACACACACACACACACACAGACTTGCTCTTGCAGGGAGAGCAGTTTCAGCTCTAACTGTGTTTTGTTCGCAACACAGACAACTTCAGGAGGAGAGATGCCATGAATCAGGGCTCTATCATGTTCCAGTATGATGATGTAAGTCAGCCAAAAGAAAAATGTATAATAATAATAATAATAACTCTTAGAGAGGGTTTGTGGGATCTCTGCCAATGTTTTTCTTCCTCTCCTTTTAATCTACCCGTCCTCTGCTCTTTATCTGTTTCTCCTCTAGTTCATCTTGTCTACCATGTCCATATAAGGGACCTCCTGCCACAACCCCCCAAGACGAAACAAGATGGAGGAGGAGGGGGGAGGTTTGAAGTTAGTGGGTGGAGAGTTGTATGGACACATCCTTCAGTCAAAGACAAGTTTTTGCAGCTAATTTGAAAACCTATAAAGACATTTAGATAAATGGATGTATACTCACAAGTGTCGCTCATGTGAGCCCTCTAGAGGGTAGTGACAGTAACTACAGGTAACCTTGCCCATGTGTTGCATCACACAGGGACCAGACAATGACCCGTTAGCCTTTAAACCACAGATCTTAACTAATCTTTAGTAATTAATGTCAGTCAGTGCAGTAATGAGTATCAGCAAATCATAAACGTCAGTACTGATATTACTACATAATTAAATGCTTAATGTAGGAAGCCATATTTGAAAGCCGAAGCTTATTGTTGGTATAAGTTAGCGGGCAGCCGTGTACGTGAAAGATCTCATGAAGTACAAGCTGTCTGCTTCAGCATGGGCTAATTTCCAATCATGTTTTGTACTGCACTTCGTGCTCTTTTAGAAAAGTTGTAAACCTATTAGTAGAAGAGCCTAAAACTTTATTATCTTTACTAAACAAATGCCAACAGGCTCTTCTTCTATCAGGTTTATGACTACCTCTCTCTTCACCACCTTTGTAGTATACCCTCTGGGACTCTAGGACAGACTGAAGTCTATCTTTGGTAGGTTTTCATTGCAGGGAGGAGACAGACATTAAGGATGCGAAGACATTCAGACTTTGCTTTGAACACCTCAGTAACAAATAGGAAAGGGATGTTGGTGCCAAAACGATTGCACACGCACACACACAAACGGTCTTTTATTTTTATATGGTTTTCATATGTATTTGTCTTTCATTATATATGCACTGTTTATAACCACTCCAGCTTAGTCTCCATCGTCTCTAAGGAGCATTTAGGAAGACATGCCAAGGGCACAAGCCAATAAACCTTTTATTTACTTCCTGTCTGAAGTCATGGGTCTTTCATTCACTTCCTTTCTGGGAACTTCTGTCTTACTCTCTCAGTGGGTGCGTCTCATTTCTGACTTTGTTTGTCCCTCCTTCCGTGCTTCCATTGCTTTCCTCATTCGTGGTCCCGCCCACCAAGGAAACAAATAAGGAACCTGAGATGGAGGAATCAAGGACAATTGCACATGAAAAATGAAGCAACCTTGATCGTACGGGCAGGCCCGCTGACAGTCTTGGCTGGGCCCCGAACAAAATAATCTGATGGGGCCCTCCTCCCCATATTTCATAATGTAAGGAGGGACCAGTTCTGCGCCCCCACTTTCCCTGGGCACGGGACAAGAGATCCGCTTGTCCCCCCCTATCAGTGGGCCTGCGTAAAGGCACCATTTAAAAACAATAACGATGTGTGTCCTACCTACCTCAAAAAAAGAAAAAAACTTGCCAAGAATGCCATTGACCTGTCCCCTGGCCACTGGATGTCATCAAAGCACCATGCACAATTCAGATTAACTATTTGCACCAGCAATTCCACTGCATGTCCTACTCTACCCAGTATGTATATGCATGTGAAAATAAAAATAAAATATCCTTGTATCATTGAACGCACCTGTGCTTCCATGGTCATCAGACATTGTTCCGCTCTCCTCTGTCCTTGCACCCTTCCCTTTCTCTTAGGGCTCATTTCCACCGCCTCGTTCAGCGCGTAGCCGTGTTCAGCGCGTGGGCGTATACAATAGGTTTGTATGGGGACAGAATACGCTCAGAACACGCTGGCGGTGGGAATGGTCTCATCTGCTAACGTGCATTCTAAATGAATACGGACAGAATACGGCCACGCGCTGAACACGCAGAGAGTGCGGTGGAAATGGGCCCTTAGCAATACGACAAATGAAACATCCTTGATGGTGTGAAGCTCTGAACCATTTCCATGAGTATGCAGATGGAGAGGGGAAGGAGTATCAAGGAAACATCTGAAAAAAAAAAACCCAGTGAGAGCACAGATAGACAGGCAAGTGTGCCTACTAGCACAATAAATCACAACACTGACAGGCAGACAAGTATATACGTGTGTGTGTGTGTGTGCCCGACTACAACATTGTTTGAAAAGTGTGCCTGGTTGACTAGCCAATTAAATCACACCACTAACAGACAAGAGTGTGTGTATGACAGACAGTTGTGTGTGACTTACTAGCACTGCTGCATAAAGTGTACCAGGCTGTCATCATAGTATAGAGATGGAGTGTGTGTAGAGCCAGGTGTTAGATGGGAGTGTATTTGGCGTCATGATTCCCCACCTCCCCAAGACCAACAGCAGAGACTGGATGCTTACTTCACATTTCCTTTATTTGATTATAAAAGAGGAAAACAATCTTTACAAAAACAGCAGAACATATAAGGTATCTGCAGGGCTGGTGTGGGTGGGGCTGGGGAGAAAAGCTCAGGCACACGGGCAGCATCAACCAATAGGGAACGAGAAAAGCTTAGGCACATGGCAACCTCGTCCAATAGGCAAAGGAGCAAAGCTCAAGCACATGATCAGCCTCAACCAATAGCTAACCAGAAAGGCTCAGGTACACGGGCATCTCATCTAACCTGGAAAAAGACAATGCTCAGACACATGGGCAGCTTCAACAAATAGGACAGTAGAAAAGCTTAGGCTTTTTCCCATACAGAATCTCATTCTCTGCACAACAGCACCCTCTGGAGGTTAGGTTAGGTGAGAATCACACTAAGGCTGAATGTCATTGCTCCCCCCTAAGGCCTGGAATACAGTTGTTGTTTGACCAAGTGTACGTGTACACAACCAGCTGTGTCATGAACAGTCATGCAGTCAACACTGGAGGTCTATGGTTTGTGGCAGACCACACACACAAGACCCACAATTGTAAAGAAAAACAGTTTTGTTACTGTATCCTGTCACTGTGCTCGCACGACCACCTTACCATCATGTCAATTTTGCATCTTGCACATACGTTGCATAATTTTCTACATTACATTACATTTAGCCGAAACTCCCATCCAGAGGAAGTTAAAGGGAATTAGGTACAGGGACAGTCCCCCTAGAGCAACGTGCGGTTAGACACCTTGCTTAACTTCAGCCACTTCAGCCATAGATGATTGTGGGGGAGAATATAACGATTTTTTCCTAATACTGCAGGATTCGAACCTGCGACCCTACAATCCCAAGACCAACTCCACCTAACCATTAGGCTACAGCTGCCCCATGTGTTATGTGTGCAACTGACACACCAGATGAAGGTAAGAAACGTATGGTAGCCAAAATGCATACGCTTATGCATCATTAACTGAAATGATGTTCCAGGCCTTACAGACCAACCAGCATCTCTCTATCTACCAATTAAGTGTGAGAGGCTTCGAGGGTTTGACGTGAATAAACAGGAATGGCACTTTGTGACAAACCAACAGCGAACTGACTGACAGTGAGGACATTGAAGGAGAGGTTCAGTGTACATCAATCCATAGCCCTGTTGTTCAAGGTCACAGAGTGCTGTTTGTAAGAAAAGAACAAGACCATTTGATGCAACATAGGCTGGTAGCTAACACTACCTCAATATGGCATAGACAGTAACTTCTAGAAACTAACCAATAGCACTCTGTAACATATTGCAACAGGTCTATGGATTGATTCACATCAAACTTCTCCTTTTTGTCTGTGAGAGGGAGGACATGGAGTTTGTGAGTGTGGCTCATGAGACTGGGCCTTAATCTACTGTTGTGAGTTGCATTCTGGGGAAGGTTGTAAGCCTTTAGCACCCTGTGGCGAATGGTTATGCGGAAAGGCTGGGCCAGAAGTGTCCAGTGGATGAACAGCAGTAACCTGTGGCAGAGCAACATGATTGGCTGGGGCATTTCATTGGAAAAGTGAGTGACATGGGTGCTGTCCAATCCTGTGCAGACACTGGAAGCTCCAGTGAGTTCTGTTGCTGCACTCGGCGGGGGGGGGCATCAGAAGATGAATAATGGATCAGAACCCAGAACCACCTCAACACAAACAACAGATCGGAACCCAAAACAGCCGATCAGATAATCAGACCCCAATACCCCACCTTAACCCGCAACCCCTGGGGAGTTTAACCCCTGCCACCAACTGCCCAACCCACGCTCTCAAACCCCACCCCCCAACCTCCACCCCCCTCCATTTACACCAGGCTCCTCCTCCTCTAGCTCCTCCTACTTCTCCATACTCCTCTTCGTCTTCCACCTTCTCCTGAACATCTAATCGCTGTCTTCGTCCTCTTCATCCGACCAGCCGAAGTCGCCCATGGAGATGGCGGCCATGTTGAGTTTGCGTCCCTGGGCGATGGCGCGCAGCTTGCTGCCGTCGTCATGGTTGTCGTCATCGTCGTCGTCGGACCAGCCGAAGCGGTCCATGTTGACGGCCACGTTAAGCTTGCGTCCCTGGCGGAGGCTGTGGGACTTCTGGGAGGAGGAGGAGGAGTTCTGGGTGGCCTGCATGCTCAGCTGCACGCCCGAGCACCGCACCGCCTCCCCCACCGACCCGTCCAGATCCAGCACGTCGCGGAAGCCCGACAGGACCAGCGCCTTGAGCCCAGAACCAGCCCCGACGCCGCCACCGATACCGAGACCCACGCCTCCGCCCGGCTCGCCGTTGCTGCACGTCGAGGAGGAGATCCGGCAGCTCATCTCCGAGCTGTTGCTCTCCTCGTGATGCGACTCGAAGAAGGACTCGGCACTCAGGCTGGCCGACACCGGCGAGTAGAACTGGGGAGGAAAACACACACACACCTCAGGTCAACGATCAGCGGTAATGTGTGTGTGTGTATGTGTGTAAATGAATGTGTTGTGTGCATGTCTTTGTGTGTCAACTGTCTGTGGGTGAGCGTGTGCAATGTGAGTGTAATGTATATGTCTAATGAGTGTGTGTGTGTGTGTGTGTGTGTGTGTGTGTGTGCGAATGTGCTGTGTGTAAGTCTTTGTGTATAAACTTTCTGTGGGTGAGTGTGTCCAATGTGAATGTAATGTGTATGCCTCATGAATCTGGTATAATGTGTATAATGTGTGTGTTTTGTGTATATTGCATATGTGTATGTGTTTCGTGTGTACAGTGGTCCCTTGCTATAACGCGGTTCACCTTATGCGGCCTCGCTGTTTCGCAGATTTTTTTTAGTGCATGCTTTGTTTTTACAGCGCATTGTGTTCTGTGCCCTGATTGGCTAAGGGACTGTAGAACATCTCCTGTACAGTACAAAATGCGCTCAGCTTGTTAAATTTGCATAAATCTTCCATCGCTAGCTGTGTGACTGAAGTGCTGTATGTTTGCAAGTTTGAACTTTGAGAGTAGAAGAGAGAGAAATGTGAGAAAATGCCAATGCCTGTCTGAGAAAAGTGTAAAAAGTGTGCAGTGAGGGGTTTTACAGCCTTAAACCATCTATAATAATTGTAAAAAATAAAGCTGACTACTTCGCGGATTTTGCCTATCGCGTGTTATTTTTAGAACGTAACTTCCGCGAATAACGAGGGACCACTGTATTGCATATGTGTGTGTGTGTGTGTGTGTTTTGTGCATATTGCATGTGTATGTGTGTGTGCTGACCGGTGTGGGTGCTCTGGATCTGTGCATGAGTTGCTGTGTGTGTGCATGTGTGTGTGTGTGTGTGTACTGCATGTGTGTGTGTGTGTGTGTGTGTGTGTGTGTGCTGACCGGTGCGGGTGCTCTGGATCTCTCCATGAGTTGCTGCTCCCACTCGCGCAGCCTCTGCTCCCTCCTCTCCAGCTCCTGCTCCTTGGTGCTCAGCTCCCTCTCCAGCAGCTTCAGCCGCTCCAGCGTCGCATCAATCTCACACCTCACACACACACACACACACACAGACAGATAGACAAACACACACACATACACACATACACACACACCACACAAACACACACAGACAAACACACACACACATATACACACACACCACACACACATACACAGACACCACACACCACACACACACACACACACACACACACAGGGAGGGAGGGATGGAAGGAAGGAGAAAATCGATTTAGAAGTACAGGAAGAAAGAGAGAGGCAAACATAGAGGGAGGGGAGAGACAGCAGTCAAGAAGGAAAGAGAAGAAAAAAATCAAAGACAGGGAGGGAGGGAGGGAGGGAAAGAGAAAAGAGATATAGGTAAAGAAGGAAAGAGAGAAAGACAAATCAAACACAGGGGGAGGGCAGAGGGAAAGACATGGATAAAGGGAGAGAAAGGAAGTCAGGAAAAGAGGAGAGGAGAGAGATGGAGGGAAAGGATTAAGATGACGGGAAAAAATTAAGAGAGAGGAAGGGATGGATGGAACAGACAGAGGCAGGTGACATAAGGGAGAAAGAGAGAGACAGAGATCGGACAGGATAGAAGCATTTAGCTCTTAACAGATGGATATGCATGCCTCCATGAGGCTTCACTCAACACACACACACACACAGGCTCAGGCGTATACATGCTCTCTCTTTTTTTTTTTTTACTTCACACACACTTTGGCAGTAAATAGTTGTACGTATAACAGAATGTGTGTGAAGGATCAACACTGCACAAGTGTGTGTGTGTTTGCATACTACTGCCTTTTGAACCCCCATTTGTGTGTGTAACGTGATTGGTTGTAACTGTGTGTATGAATGTGTGTGTCTCTCAAAGGGAAGCTCCCCAATCTCTGTTTTAGCTAAAGTTCCTGATTTCACCACAAGGTGGCAGTGAGGGTTTAATTTTGGAGTGAAGGGGCAAGTCTGTATTTGCTGTGGCTATTTATAAACAGGTATGTGATGGCCCTCTCCCCCACGTCCCCAATCTCTCTACCCCTAACCCCTATCCTCCTTTTTCCACACTCGCGCTCCAAACCTCCATAATTGATTTCCGTGCCACTTGCATGGCGAGCACTTGCAGAATGTATCACCTTTCCTCTTTCTCTCTCTCTCTCTCTCTCTCTCCCTCCTTCCTTCCCTCTTTTTCTCTCTCTGTTCTTCACCCCACTCTCTCTCTCTCTCTCTCTCTCTTCTGTTGTCTCTCTCTCTGTCTCTCTGGAAACTCCCATTTACACCTCTGTCTGCCCCCATTATTTTCACCCTTTTTCTCTCTCTCTCCCTCTATCTTTATCTCCCTTCTTCTCTCCTCCTAATCTTTCCAGCTTTTCCATACTTTCTTCCTCTCTTTCTCCTCTCTCATGCTCTCTCTCTCTCTCTTCAGGTCTGTTTCTTTTCCTTTCTTCTGTAAGCCCTTCTATCCTCTTTACACATTTGTCTGTCATCACAACACATCCTTCCTCCCTGTCTTCACCCACTAATCTCTCTTTCTCTCTCTCTTCCCCTCCTCTCATTCCCTCTGTGTCATGACCACTGCTCTTTCTCTCTGCCCCCTCTCTCTTTCTCTCTATGTCATGAACACTACTCTCTTTCTCTCTCTCTCTCTGCCTCTGTCCCCCTGTCACCCCATCACTCATAATTTCCTGCCCTTTTTTTCCTCTCTCTGTCTGTCTCTCTCTGTCTGCCTGTCTCTCTCTCTCTCCCTCTGTCATGACCACTCTCTTTCTTTCTACTGAGAATCTTAGGTGTAAGTATTGGTACAACGGTATCTCTCTCTCTCTCTCTCTCTCTCTCTCTCTCTCTCTCTCTCTCTCTCTCTCTCTCTCTCTCTCTCTCTCTCTCGACACTAGAGTGACTGTGTGTGTGCTGAGGAGAGGGTGCCTTTATATAGACCCCAGTCCGTCATCAGAGAGGTCAAAGTGTGTGTGTTTATCTAAGGCTAAGTACATGTTTGATAAACCTGCATGTTTAACTGCTTCTTAAGGGGCTGTGTGTATATATGTGTGGGCAGTATGTTCATAGCCTGTGTGTGTAATGCAGATAGATAGATAGATAGATAGATAGATAGATAGATAGATAGATAGATAGATAGATAGATAGATAGATAGATAGATAGATAGATAGATAGACAGACAGACAGACAGACAGACAGACAGACAGACAGACAGACAGACAGACAGATAGAGCGGGAGAGAGAAGGAGAATGCGAGTGTGTGCATGGGCGTGTGTATGTGAGAGAGAGAGAGAGAGAAAGAAAGAGAGAGAGAATAGCCCCTAATAGAAAATGAATAGTACTTTGAAGTTTCAAACTCTGTTTATATGATTAAGTGTGCACGAATAAATATGTCCAAGTGAGCATGTTCACTGGCCATAATGACCTGAGTGTGTGAGGCTCTGTGAGTGTGTGTATATATGTGTGTTTCTTTAAGTAGGTATATAATGTGTGTGTATGTGTGTGTGTGTGTGTGTGTGTGTGTGTGTGTGTGTGTGTGTGTGTATGTGTTATGCTACCTCCATTCAGCTTTGTTATGCAGAAAAGAGTTGCACTGGTCGGGGAGTTTACTGTCGTTTGACATGGACTCAAGTGTTGACAGAACCTGTTTAAAGACTGGACGCTCCTGTAGAGAAACACAGATGAACATGCACACACACACAGGGAGGGAGGGAGGGAGGGAGAGAGAGAGAGAGAGAGAGAGAGAGAGAGAGAGAGCGAGAGAGAGAGAGATAAAGAGACAGCGACGAAGACAGAGACAGGCAGACAGAGGGATTGTCATGATTAAGTGATGATGCTGAGCAAATAAATAACTGAAACAAAAATACAATATAAAATATATATAAATAACAGCCCAAAAAAAAAAAACACATCTATAAGCCATAGCATATGTGTGTGTGAGTATATGTGTGTGTGTGTGTATTTGTGTAGCTGTATGCATATGTGTGTGTGTGTGTGCCTATGAGTGTTATTTCTAAAGCTGTGTGTGTTTGTGTACATGTGTGTGTTTGTGTAGTTGTCTGTGTGTATATGCATGTGTGTGTGTGTGTGTGGATGTGTGCATGTGTGTGTGACCTTGGGCTCGGCGAGCCAGCACTTCCTCATGAGCTCAGCGAAGCTGGCCGGGCAGCTGCTCGGAATCGTCGGCCTCTAGAACGCAAGACAGCATGACATCATCACACACCATTCCACACGGAGCCAAGAGCATGGCGATGTCTCTCTTAGCTTATATGAGTATCCATCTTAATATTAAAACATTAAACACACAATACAACTCACTATACCTTGCTTGTGTTTCCCTTAAACATGTTTAAAATGAAGCTATCTTTATAGCTATAGCTGTCTGTGCTTTCACACACACACACACATGCTTGCTCACACACACATAACATAAACATGTTTAAAATGAAGCTATCTTTATATTACAGTCTGTGCTTTTACACACACACACACACACACACACACACACACACACACACACACAGAAATACTCTTATATCAATTAGAGCTCTTGTTCTTCTGTATTTATTATGTTTATGTTAGAACAGTGTTTATGGATGTGAGCTAGTGTGTGTGTGTGTGTGTGAGAGAGAGAGAGAGAGAGAGAGAGAGAGAGAGAGAGAGAGAGAGAAGAGCCTAGAAGACAGCACTGCTATCAAGCATGAGTAATGCCTCTGCTTTAGTCAGGCTGTGCTGGAAAGAAATCTGATATGATCTCTCTAATAAATCATTCTTGAAATTCCCGCGATTTACTCTCCCGGATAAAGTTATAAAAGTTTTAACGATTGCGAGACTACATGGGGCTGTGTATCACAGTGTAGGTACAACAACAGGTAAGTGCTGGTCATTTTAAGGGTTTGTTTTTGATAATAAAAACACAGCCAGACTCTCATCCCAACCCACAACTAATAAATAAAAAAAAACAAACGTGTGTTAGTACACGAAAACACTGCAGACATTTTGAACATGTTTTGAACATCGAGCATTCTCCCAGAGAAGTCAGAGACATGATGCACACTGATAAATGTATTAAAATCATACACAGCAACTTGGTTTTGTGTTGCTTGTCGTTTTGAGGGGATAGTTCTCACAGACAAATAAAATGCATATTTCACATTGTTCCACCAATTTCAAAGCTACAGTATATTTCAGTTTAGTTCCTGAAATTCACTCCTCTGCTGGGATCAGTGTCATACTGTTTTTTTAAATGAAATCTAACCCAAATCAACTGAGATTGTTTGAACAATATTTGACATCCCAACCAACAAATAGTAATTTCAGGCAAGTATTGTTTATTAGTGCTTTAATGTATTTAAAGGTGTCATTCCCTACAAAACCGTACCGTACTTGCTCTTTTTTGAACCGTACTTGCATAGCATGTGCAGTGGTGTTTTGACACAATGTTGTATTAGAACTGAGGAGGCTAGCATGTAAGCATGTGGAAGTAGTGGATTAAAACAGTCGGGTTAGCAAGCTAACTGTGGTATAAACAGTGGTGTATTAAAACAGTGATGTCAGTGACAGTGTCTCTAAAATCTTCAGTCTTTCCACAAGCCCCCTTTCCCGCAAATGTTCACAGAGAATTTCAATGGTTCTGCTGTATGGGTAACACACAAGAGCGATTAAGTGTGTGTGTATGTGTATGTGTGCCTGTTAATGCAAATGTTTGTGTAAGCATGTCAAGTCTTGTGTCAGTGTGTGAGTAGCTGCCACTCGAGTGTGTGTGTGTGTGTGTGTGTAATAGTGCAGGCATAGCGATGTATCTTTACTCTGAGTGTCGCTCCATAAAAGCAGCTAAAAATAGCTCAGCTACAACAGAGGAATCCATAAGAAGGGTCCAGAGAAAGAGAGAGGGACAGGGCGAGAAGCATGGTGCCAGAGGGGGATAGATAGAGGAATTGGAAGAAAGAGGGGGATAGAGAGGGGCGGGGGGGGGGGGGGGTGAGTGGGAGAGGGATATAGAGAGAAGAATAGGGAAAGAGAGGGTGATACACAGGTGTGGGATACAGTGACAGGGGTGTACAGAGAAAAGTCTAGAACAGGATAGAGGGAAAAAAGGATAGGGAGGTGGACGTATGGTAAAGATTCTATGCATGAGTCTATATTAGAACAAAAGGAGAACAAAGCAAAGAACGTGAGATGGAAACATGTAGAAAGATCTGGAAATCCATAGGAGAAAAGGGGGGAGGAGGCGGGGATAGGATTGAGAGGACAGACCAAGTGAGAAAGATCCAGAAAGACCCAGAGGAAAGACAGAGAGAACAGAGAGCAAGAGAGGGTGAAACAGGCAGAGGAAGAGAGGCAGAGAGAGAGACAGGAAGAGAGAGAGAGAGGGGGAGAGAAAGAGATCTAGAGGAGAGAGGTGGAAAATCACAGAGGGGCACTAAGCTGTAAATATTGTCACTGGTTGGAAAGGGAATGGCATCCATTCTATGTGAGGCAGTGCAGGGGATTGTGGGAGTTGTAGTCCTTTACCTCATGTTTTTCCACCACTAGCCAGGCCACCTGCAGGCCCTCGAAACCTTTAAAAGGAATCTCTCTGGTGAGCATCTCCCACAAGACCTGAAACAGAGGGGTAAAAATGAAAACACACACACACTCTCAAACACACACACATGCACACTCACGTGCATACACACGTTTGCACACATGCACATACTCATGAACACAGGTGCACACACACTCCCATACATAGACACACAAATGAACCCACACACGTGAACCTACACACTAAACAACTAAACTACACCACAAAACAATAAAACATACACCACTCATGCTCACACATTTTGCACCACACAAACATGCACATGAATATGTATACACTCTCACACACACACCAGAGATGGAAATTTGCACCAGCAACCAGCCAAATGCGGGTAAAGTGGCTGCTTGATTTTATACATAAAATAATAATTTACTGTTGAGTGGCTGGTAAATTTCACCATTTATTTGTCAGTGTCTGGTAAAAATACACACACACACACACACACACACCTACCACGCCGTATGAGTATGTGTCACAGGTCTCGGAGGCGGGAAGACTCTGGATGACTTCCGGAGCCATCCATGGGAACGTCCCCACAAGGGTCATGTGTGTGGTGTGAGACTGGAATTTAGACGCCCCAAAGTCACAGATCTAATACAGAAGGAGAGAGAGAGAGAAAGAGAGAGAGAAAGAGACAGAGACACAGAGAGAGACAGAGAGATAGAGGAACTTAGACACCCTGAAATCATACATCTAACAGAGAGTGGAACTTGGATACCCTCAAAATCACACATCTAACAAAGAAACAGGAACTTAATGCCCCAAAATCACAGATCTGACACAGAGGCAGAAAAAAACAAGAAACAAAGTCACAGAGAGCAAGCAGTATCAGATGAGGGCAGTAAAAGCGGAGTGTGAGGGAGGTCAAACTGATGACAACCGGACGCTAAAACACGCTTGCAGCCTAAGACATGGTGGTGCAATACATGTTTGAAAAGCATGAGAAAAAAGCTTACAGAGTGCAGTTCCTTCCGCACCTACTTGATGGCTTTAACTCACACCCAATGTACTTTGTGGACTCTAAGCACGCCTACTTTTGAAACTAGGGAGGTCAAAGGTCATTGGGATGAAAATAAGAGGAGAGCACGTACCTTTAATTCCCTGTCTGCTGTCAACACCACTGCAAAGGAAAACACACAACTCTGGTCAGAACACACACTCTCTATCTCTCTCTCTCTCTTTCTCTCTCTCTCCCTCACACACACACACACTCTATTTCTCTCTCTCCCTCTCTCCCTCTCCCTCTGTCACACACACACACACCATATCTCTTCCTCCCTCTCTCTCTTTCACATACACAAACAGAACCAATATAAAGTACTACAGCAAGGGAACACACAACACAAGTCAGATCACACCGGTCAGAACTACACACACACACAGAAACAACTGAAATGGGTTTACCGTTCCGTGACTTTAAGTCTCTGTGAATAACTTTAATTGGGGCCTCTGAGTGCAAGTAGTGCATTCCTGATTGGAAAGAACAAACAGTACTTATGGCGCAGCACAGCCCAGGGTATGCATGATGAAGCACACCTTTACACACACTGAAATACACACACACACTTGCATGCACACTCGCACACACACACACACACACACACACAAACATTTTCTTCTTGACATACATATCTCATTCTTACTTCCATATACTGTACATACTCCATAAACACACACACACACACACACACACACACACACACACACACACACACACACACACACACACACACACACACACACACACAGATGTTCACACACACATCCCTGGTAGAACTGACACAGTGGTGTGGTCTGCATGTCCTCTGCCTTTAGCAATGGCTACTGCCAAGGTCATGACACACACACACAACACAAACACATAAATATACCACAGGCACACACACACAAACACCACACATACAGTACATAAACACGTTTGGCAATGTCTACTGCATAGCTTATGCCAACTATGCACTCATACACATACATACACTTACACACTTACCTCTAACTCAAAAACACAGACAGACAGACACAGACACACACACTCTACCTTTAGCGATGTCCATTGCCCAGGTCATGATCTGCCCCATGTCCATCTTCTCACTGTCTGCGCTGGACAGATACTCGTACAGAGAGCCTCCACTGGCATACTCTAGGGAAACACACACGCACACACACACACACACACACACACACACACACACACACACACACACACACACACACACAAAGAGACGCACAAATGTGTATGTATACACACACATACACATATGTTTCAGGATCTGTTTTACTGTCCTTCTGTGCCATCTTGTCAATCCTCAAAACACCATATTACACCAGTTGCATTGCGTGTGTGTGTCTGTGTGTGTGTGTCTGTGTGTGTGTTTGCAAAGTCACAGTTCTAATAGAGAAGGAGAGAGAGGTGGTAGGGACAGCCACCCACAGCACAGCATGCATTTTGAATATGTGTTTCAGGTGTGGATTGAGTTGGTTGCTACGGACAGTGATCCGTTTAGACATCTCACACACCCACACATCAGCAACTGCAGCTGGTGAAACAGTCTACCAACAACATGACAGACACCTTTCACTCCATTTTTAATGTGCATCTGTCTGTCTATCTGTGTGTAGACTGTTAATGTACTATGTTGTTCCAATCCAAACCCCAGGAGATTATGCAGATGGCCTTTACAAAGAAGTAGTTACATTACACTTAGCTGACGTTCTTATCCAGAGCAACTTACAGTCATTTACAAGGTTTCCGTTATGGTCCAGACCAGCAGTGTCGGGTTAGATACCCTTGCTTGGCATGGGTATCGTTGGATTTGAACCTGCCATGCTCTGATCCCAAGACCAACTCCCTAACCACTAGACCACAGCTGCCCCAGTCGTCGTAGGTCAAAAAAATCATAGAGTTGTATTCTAGTCTTCCTTTTCAGGGGGGTATTCCAGAAAGCAGGTTTAGTCACTTCCCCGGGTATGTTAACTCAGAGCAAGTGGTAAATCTAGTAATAGAAGAGTCCCGTGGCTTTGTTCTGATAGAAGGATGAACCTCTAAGACTCTTCTATTAGGAAATTTACAACTCACTCTAAGTTTACTTAGCTGGGTTAGTCCTTTTTGGAATACCCCCAGGCCTGCAACTGAATGACAACAAACTGACGGCCACTATTATAGGTAGACTCATACTTATGTCCGAAATGTTCACTTGCTCGCTATATAGTACACTGTGTTGTGAATCAGCCATTATTACCGACCCATTATGTCGTAAGTCAGCCACTGGGATTGTCTAGGACCCTATGTTGTGAATGAGAGAACATTTCAGACATAAGTTTGGAACCATCTCTCTCTTGTAGTAGCACAGCAACAAGGCTTGCAGTGTACTCTCAGACACACCCACACACACACACACACACACACACAAAAGCACTCTCACACACATAGACACATATACATGTGCAGCATGCAACAGTTCTTTGAGGAGGCCACCCACACACACACACACACACACACACACAAAAGCACTCTCACACACATAGACACATACACATGTGCAGCATGCAACAGTTCTTTGAGGAGGCCACCCACACACACACACACACACACACACAAAAGCACTCTCACACACATAGACACATACACATGTGCAGCATGCAACAGTTCTTTGAGGAGGCCACACACACACACACACACACACACACACACACACACACACACACACACACACACACACACACACACACACAAAAGCACTCTCACACACATACACACATACACATGTGCAGCATGCAACAGTTCTTTGAGGAGGCCACCCACACACACACACACACACACACACACACACACACACACACACACACACACAACTGGTATGGCACTAATGGACATAATAGCTTCCCTGTAGACCTGTAAACACCATGGACACACAAACACATGACCACGCAGTGATCATGTATAATGGTATGCCATTATAGGACACACACACACACATATGTGAATAAGGTGTCCAGTGCATGGTGTGTGAGTGTGTGTGTGTGTGTTTCTGATACAGCTGACACTTGTAGTGTGAGAGGGTGTCTAGGGGTGGTTCTGAAAGAATGTGAGAGCAGTAAAGGTGTGGGGGCGGGGCTAAAAGGCTGTCAGTCAAAGCCTTGAAGTCATTTATCAGAGACACTAGAAGAGAGTCAAGCACAGCTTAGCACCTAGGAGCTGCCACACAATCACACACAAACACACAGAACATGCATATAGACACACACAGAACATACATACAGACAGACACACACACACAAACATACTCAAAAAACAAAAAACAAAAAAAAAAAACAAATGCAGACACACACACAAATGTTAAGACACTTAGCCACACATGCATCCTGCAATGCCAGGTAGTGCATGCACTTTGCCTCTCTCTCTTTCTCTTGCACAAACACACACACACACACACACACACACACACACACACACACACACACACACACACACACACACACACAAACACACAAACACACAGTGCATTAATGCCAATTGAGATCTTATGACTATGTCTATAAAATGATCACGGCCACAATAACACAGGCTAGAGTTTCAAATGTTCTGCCAGTGACTGAGCACATCCCACCACAAAGAGACTACTGCAACACACACACACACACACACAGATGCATGCACACAAACACGCACATAATAATAAACACACACACATGCCCATATGCTTCCACACATACTTATACACCCATACACTGACATAACCACACGCGCACACACAAACAAACACACACATATTTCTTACCTGTAACAATGCCATAGTTGGGGGGCTCCAGGATGGCGCCATAAAACTGAATGATGTTCTTGTGTCTCAGAACACTGAGAATCTCTGCCTGCCAGAGGGAAAGGAACGAAGAGGGAGAGGGGAAGGAATTTAGAAGTGCACACCAAGGCAGGAAAAGTAATTCAGAGGTGCGCACAGAAAACACAAACAGATGCACATATTAATTATGAACAAATACTAACACACCCTACATACAGACATAGGGTCATTCAAAGACAATTATGATTCGCTGAGAAAGCAGCCAATGACTTGATACTAAAGCACAAGAATACCAGGGAAACCAAATTACAATAAACAATACACATCGAAGCAATAATCTTTTCATGCATAAAACCAAAATCCTTTTAGGCAAGTCCCTACATTCGGCAACCATTTTGGCAATGCTTTTGGGCATCTATTTCACGAGTACATGCACCTTACGATCACTGAGGGAAATAAAAAAATATTCGGTTGAAATCACAAGGAAAAGTTGATTGTAATGGCTGAAAATGTTTGCTGGTTTGTATTAATATGAAGCTTTAAAAGCCCTTTTCTCATGTCTCTGTTTTTACAGTTTGGCAGATAATTGGCTCTTGGCAGCAGAACAGGCGGAATATTTGCAGACACTTGCCATCTTGCCGTCAGTTTGTCCTTGCATTTCTATGGACGATTTTTTCAGTGTGCAGTCTCCTCCTATAAGAAAATCTCAACCTGTTACCAAAACACCTTCTCTTGGGTTTGTTATGGTTAAGGTGGCTAAATTCTCAGATGTAGCTTTGGATGACTGTGCACTAAGTGCAATGTAACGTAAGGTAACTACAGTATATCATGAGTAAAGCTGATGACATCTCAACCCTTACAGTGTACAAATGGTATCCTAGCCTGATGGACTTTGTTTCACTTCATGCAAAGTGAAACTCCACATAGACATATGTTTGCCCCCTGGTGAGCAGATACTTTCTGTGAGTTTTAACACAAATACCGGAATTCAGCAGAAAATGTATACACAAACTTAATGCCTAAGTTAATCACTTTTAGCCCAACCATCGAGTGACAACACTCTCTCTGTTTGCTAATTGGTAACCTGAAAACTGAGCTGAGCCAAGCCAGAGCCTTAGTACAGCTGCCTGATATACTACTGTCCTACAAAGTAACTACATATTTTGACAAATTGAGTTTAGACTGGAAATTGACTTAATAACGTTGTCTTGTGACTACATCTCTTGCTTCTTGCTATTAAGAAAATGGTAAAAGGATCACCACTGTGATACCTACAATATGTTTGACTGGGCAATATGACAACATTCATATGACAAAGGCATTTTCTCAGTTTCTATGTTCACATAGTTACTGCACTTTGCCTTTGTAGGGTAGAAAACTGTGCTGAAATACAATATTAACCGGACGTACCACAGCGAAGCTAGGCTGCTACTGGTGCTATGTCTTACGTAAATCTCCTGTACTTACTGTAACTTGTTCCTCACTTGTAAGTCATTTTGGATAAAAGTGAAATGCTATGTAATATAGTGCATCTGATGTAACACGATTAGCGCAAATAACATCTGGTATAGACGCCTTCATACATTTCAGATTCTTAATTGGTCGATAACCCCTTGACATGCAACACCTTATTTTTGAGGGGGTCCTCTAATGACACAACAATAACACCAGGCACAAGCACACACACTGAAGCTCTTCCTCACTGCCAACCACCTCAGCCCATCCCATCTCTGCCCAGAACAAAATCATGTCAACAATCAACTTACAGTACACAGTAAATATTTCAGGATAAACCCACAGACCACAAAGGACATGATTAAATAGTAAATCAAATACAAACAAATATAAAATGAATAAAAAATAATTAAAAACATTATTACATGAAATGGATCAGAATCATACACCAGAAAAAACATTTACATTGGTCATGTGATTGAAGGTAGGTGAAGAGAGATTATTTGAAATATGGAAAGGAAGAGATGGATCTTGGAGGACATGGGATCCACCCCACCCCCCAGTCTCAAGGCTTCAGTGTTACTGTTGCATACAAGTTAGCTCCTTGAGTGTTTAGGTCTGAATTCTGGATCAGTGTTTGGTCAGAGTTGACTATTTACTCTTGACGAGCACAGCTGGAATCTTTCACAGCACAGGACGAATGCATTCACACCAGATAAGAAAAAAAAAAAAACTCTGGGCCTAGGTGGAGCATTCTGGGCAAAACCTGACATACTATAAGCCAAACTGCAGAAAGGTTGTTGTGTTTACAACATATTGAAGATTGCAGTGAAGGTCACAGAGTGGTGTCCACTGCAAAATCAGCTAAAGTTTTCCTTTTTCCACTTAGAAATCTGACTTCCTATAGACCGATTTTTTTGCTATCCCTTCTCATTTTGCAAAAAACGCCAGAGAAACTTAGGACTTCAGGTTAAGTCTGAAAGCAGCTTAAATACAAAAGCACACACACCCACAAACAGATACTGCACAGTGATCATAACCACACACAAACACACGTTAACAGAAACAAACATACACACTTACACACAGACGGACACACACACACACACACACACACAGACACACATTTACTGACACACACATACTTACTCACACACACAGACACACACATACTTATCCACGCACACACACACATACGCTATATTTGACACTCTGGCGATCATTGTTCCCTCTTTTCTCTCTGTCAAGATAACCTTACAGGGGCTAGAGCTGACTCGAGTCAGACTCTGCAGTCAACACAATACATGAACACACACACACACACACACAAAGGAACACAGGAAATACACAACACTGTACACCAGGTCAACCTACAAAAACAATAGACAATACACACTTAGGCCTATGCCTTCAAACATACAAATGCCCCCACGCCCACACACACACACACATGCTATCCACTGAAGAACACACACAACACACACGTGCACACACACACACACACTCCACTCATACACACACACATATGCAGACACACACAAACACACACACACGCAGACAACAACCCCACCGCACACACACACACACACACGCACACACACACACACACACACAAACCCGACTCCATTCTCCACACACCTCCTTTTCAATCTTCAGGAGTTTCTTGACCGCCACCTCCTTGTCCTGGGAGAGCCAGCGGGCACGATACACACTCCCAAAGCTGCCCCCGCCACAGTTCTCATAGAAGCTGATGTCATCGAAACGGATCTGGACAAACGAAGAGCTGAGGGACAACATCTCATACTGCCACACACACACTTCTCAAAACCCTGTGTGTGAGAAACAGAGAGGGTTAGAGTTGTCATATTGACACTTAAACACTAACACACACAATCATTTCTCAAATCCCTGTGTGTCAGAGACAAACAGGGTTTAAGTTGTCATATTCACACCTTAAACAAACACACACACACACACAAACGCGCACACACACACACACACACACACTTTTCCAAACCCTGTGTTTGAGAGACAGAGACGGTTACAGTTGTCATATTGACACTTACACACACACACACACACACACACACACACGTCTCAAAACCTTGTGTGTTGGAGACAGGGAAAGAGTTGCCATATTGCATGCAGTGTGTGCAGGAGCAGGACTTGTGCACAATGTACAGCTGTCTCTCACTGCCCAATTACATGTCATCCTGCCACTCAGACATATACTCATGCAGAGAGAGACATGGATCATACTCACTTACACACACACACACACACACACACACACACACACACACACACACACAAACTTCTGAGAGATAAGTAAGATGAAGGTGGCAGAGAAATGGGGAGAGGGGTGGGATGAGAATAGAAAGCCTGAAACTAAAGAAGAGACACCTGAGGCAGACGGACGGAGGAATAGCAGATTAACGAAAAGACATGAAGCAGATCACACACACCCACATACATGCAAACACACACACTCAGTGGTGCGTTAAGAGTCCACGCTGGACCGTCGAACACGTGCACTGCTTTTGCGCACTAAAATAAAACTTGAACCGAATTCAATTTAAATTCATTTAAATTAACAGAATTGTAAAAAGTCTCAATAAATGACCTCAGTAAAAGATGTCCAGGCGTCACAGATGGAAATGTGCTAAGGTAAAGCACACTGCTGTTTAATCTGGCTCACCTCTGTAAGGGCTATGCACTGTGCAGTGTGCACTGACGCCAAAGGAAATACGCCGTTAAATTGTACTTCCTTGGCTGATAGGCTTCGTCTTCCTTCCTTCTGTTGGGAGGATTCAGTTACTCCGTTCGCAAACACATTTTTTAAACTATCAGGCCTGGAAAGAAGCCTGTCTGCAATATTGCGGGCCAGCAAACTAAACAAAACAGAACTTATGGACGCGCAGACCCTTGAAGTCACTGCGCTGGACCTTCTAGTTCATTCCAGACAGTTCCAGAACAAACGTCACCACTGCCCTGAAATAACGTTCAGTCGAGGTTCCCGCTCCCGTAAACACAGACCACCATGCACTGAGAGAGTCCAGAAACATGTCAACTAGCAGCCCCTGACTCCACACACACACACACACACACACACAGGCATCAGACTCTAAAAACAACTCCCAAATCACCGGCCAAGCGCGAGGACAGTGACATCAGCTGCATAGAGGTGCCGGTGTGTCACAGATCAAAGAATGTCTGAGGGGTCGACCCCCTCCCCCTATCCAAAAATACACGAGGCGGTCACAATCATTCCCGATGAGAACCGCCGCTGCTTTAAAATGACACATCACTTCAGATTTTCATTCATGTCAGTGGGCCTCGAAGGATGGAGCGGCTAGTCTCGCGCTGCAAAGACGTGGGTCTGGAGCGGACCTACTGGGTCAGAGCCAGAAGTTGCCCCAGTGTAGTCAGGTTAGATTGGTTGAACAGCTTCTTAGCTTTACGCAAGAGAAAACGGATGGAAAAGCTACTTTTACAGTATCACTACTGCTCAAACTTAGGAGACGGGCCCATGGCACTTTTAAAACACTGTAAGCCTCTATGCATTTTTGCAACGTCCGTTTTGTCAAGTGTCCCTCATTCCGTCCCTCATTCCCGCGGCAGGGCTCACCCAAGAAGTCCAGTCAGATAACGGAAACGATAAACAGGTATTTACAGGAGCGGAGATTCAACTGAACAAATAGTTGACAACACACAAAGGGGAAAAAGTTACAAAGAATGTGTAGACGTACCCTTTGCTTGATTTTTCAACGGCACTGTCCAGGCAGACTCGCGCTGTTTCTGTAGCCAGATCATAAAGTGATGCGCGAGCCTCTCTGTCTCGTGTTACTCCACTTCCATAACAGGGCAGGCGATACAGCCTGCATGGGCACTCACGGGCGCGCTTATTATGCGCGAGACAATAGCACCCCTCCATGGCCGGCCTCGGGACGCCCGCACATCCGACATCCACTTCATATCTCAAGATCCAAGAACTATAATAAGAGGTGTTAGTGTTACAGAAGAATCGTTTCCCTTCAGTGTTAGCTATATTATTCAGTAGAAGTACAGAATATTTGGGTTTTAAAACCTTTCTAAGAGAAATGTGGGGAGTACTATCAGCCCCACACAAACTTGTCTGCATGGTTACGCACACTGCTGAGCATGTAAAAAAGCAAACTGATTACTTTTTCATTTGGACAAATGAAAAGTAATAAAGCAACACTGTAATACAATATTGTATGGGTTATTCCAATCTAAAGTTAATTTTAGTATGGAAGGGTGTTGCTGCTAGTTTCCTTTTGAAATCACTCAACCTTTTGGGCAAGTTGTCTGATTGCCTTTTGTGGTGGGGTTTTGTAGTGGGCATTCATATTTCTGCTCCCCACAGTACTCCTAGGTTCCACATGTGTCTCAATGGGGTTAAAGGAGAATGTTGGGGTGAATCAGTCCATAGCCCTGTTGTTCGAGGTCACAGTAAATTTGATGAAACATAGACTAAATAATGAACTAGTAGTAGCTAACACTAACCGAATGGGGCACAAGGAAAAGCACTGATAGTTGGTTTCTATGCCCATTTAGTTAGTGTTAGCTACCAGTTTATTATTTGATCTATGTTGCACCAAATTAACAGAGTTCGAGGGTACCGACATATTAATGTACCTAATGCTAAACATAAACGGCAGCACTCCCTGTTACAGGTAGTACCCCCCAATTATAAAGGGGAGTTCACTTTGCCCATTGTGTGCTATATTTTTTGTACTTATTTGCATGAATGGACTTTTGACATCTCACCAGCTGAACAACAACCAGATGCAGCAGCCATCTCCCCATACCATTATCCCATGACACTTTGCAGCAGACAGGCATTCTGGGTTGAATTTACCTACTCATACAGTGTCCAGGAGCATTGGTAGACAGCTCAAAATATGACTCATCCTTTAAAGTGTAGTGTATTGATGTTTGTGTTAAAGTGCACATGCACCATGTAAGCCTAGTGGCCATAGTTACCAGATGTTCTTGGGGGTGACTGATGTTTTTGAACAGTCTCTGTAACATCATGTTTTGCTGACAGAAGTCTTCTCAGTAAAGTTCTTTAAAACAACTCCTCAGTTTTATGTCAGATCTTACACTGGTGACCAAACATCAGTGGCCGAGACCACTGAGAATCATTCTCATGTTAGCATAAAGAGCCAGAGATACGAGTTTGATTCAGCTTGAAGAGCAAGACATGAAGTGTACAGCAAAACATGTTCCATGCTGAATAAAAACCCCAGCAAAACTGTTTCCAGTGTGCAGTGGTGACTACTGATTTTCTGGCAGAGATTTGACTTTGTCTCCAACATTCTTTGTGAATAGCAGTGGTGAGATAATAGCAGCCTAATTGAGCCGTTTGTTATTGTGAAAAACCTCATTATGTGCATTACCGAATTCCTCGTGCTAATTTTGTCTCTTGCAATTATTCAGAACAGTCATTTTCAATCTTCTATCACATTGTTTTGCTATCACTTAAAGTCTTCCAGAATCTGCCTTCTGTGCCTCAGACCATGGGTGCATATCAGGGTGCATGTTTGCAAAAGAAATTTGGGTCTGACTAGTTGTGGGAATAGACTGCAGGCATGCATAAATCAGCACTGATTCAGCGTACTGGAAACGATAATCATGGTATTCTGTCCACAGACAGCGGGGGTGGTCGAGAAAGCCTGGAGAAATTTGCCTAGTAATGACTCCTTTAAGCATCTACCGACTTATAAAGATGATTAATTAACTTGAAAAAGTTCCATAGTGCTGCTTTAAAGAGGAAAAGCAATTGTAGAAGATGTGATAAATCACGTTGGGGATCATTTTTGCTGCATCTTTTACAGGGAGCTACAGTATATGTAAAACCATTGTTCTAGTAAATAATAAACCACCATTCTATCCAATCACAGATTAAAGAAACATGCTACATTGAAATCCGGTTTTTCTGACAAGAGGTACTACATGCCAATTCATCTTTCAATTTATCTTTTTGAATTTGTGTTTTGACCTGTGTGTGCCACTTAATATCATTAATTCTTTAAATGCTAGTGGTGTCAATATTACACACAGCCCCTTTAAGCCATAGACTGTTTTCTACACAGTTAGGCCTTATGGTTAGGGAGTTGGTTTTGGGATTGGAAGGTTGCAGGTTCAAGTCCCATACCAGTAGAAAAAAATGTGGGTGGGGGAGTGACCAACCAGCGCTCTCCTGCACCCCCATCCATGGCAGAAGTTTGCTTGAGCAAGGCATCTAACCCCACATTGCTCCAGGAGAACTGTCCCTGTACCTAAGTGACTGTACGTCAACCAGGATAAGAGTGTCAGCTAAATGTAATGTAATTTCTTTTCTTCTTTTCTGTCTAGGGAGAGCTGTGCTGTAATGGTTAGGGAGTTGGTCTTGACACATTGCTCCAAAAGGACTCTCACTGTACCTCACTGTTAGTTGCTGTGGATAAGAGCATCAGCTAAATGTGATGTAATGCACACACAAACACAGAAAAAGTTATATAACCAGCAGTAGGTTGAGAAATACATAGAGTACATTTAATCTGATAATTTTTATGTACATATGACAATAACTTTTAGCAGTCAGTTGAGCATCTCACAGACACTTCTGGAAAACAGACTAACAGAATGAAAAATAACTCAAGACCATGACAGGTTCCAATGTAATAACTTAATAACTGTTAACCCCAAATATACAAACATAACCAAACCCAGTGTAGAAAAGATACAGTACCACAGGAGCACTACAAGCTAAGGCAGAGAAATCAGGACTAGCACAGAACCTCTAAAAGAACCAACCAGAGAGGAACTTAAAGTTCTCGGTCACAACACTGTCGGCAGCTAGAAGGCGGTATCCTTCACAGGGACCCGGTAAGGGGAGCCACTGCCATTGGCTCAAAGGGCTTTGAAGTGGGGCAGAGGGATTGGGATTGGGATTGGCTCAAAGGGGATTGGGGCGGGGCAAATGAAGACAACTGCCATTGGTTCAAAAGAACACTGAGGTGGTAAAAGGGGAGCCACTGCCATTGGCTGAAAGGGCTTTGAATTGGGGCAAGGGGAGCAATTACCATTGGCTGAAAGGGGGATTGAGGCAGGGCAAGGGGAGCCACTGTCATTCGCTAAAATGGAAAGAAGGTGGAGCAAAGGAAGCCATTGCCATTGGCTGAAAGGAGAATGAGATGGGGCAAGGGGGGGCACTACCTTTGGCTGAATGAAGAATGAGATCGGGCAAGGAGGGATACTGCCATTGGCTGAAAGGGGATTAGGTCGGACAAGGGTGGGCAACTGCCATTGACTGAAGGAGGCCCAGGGTGGAACACATCTGCTGTTCCTGTTTCTGTCAACAGGTGACAAAGCAGAGATAGCAATAGGTGTACAATACACATACATATAACATGTTATACACCAGACTCAGAGCTGCACACTAGTGTATACCATCTTATACAGATGTCACAGAGGTGTAATTTATGTCTACAACACCTGCGTTCGCACTGCAGTTCTTATATGCTAATATTTTTGCATTATGGTGAAAGAGCACAGAGCATGTTCTGAGTCATATGAATCAGAGAGCGTCCATGAGCTGTGTTTCCTTAGCACGCACACATGCACGCGCACACACACACACACACACACACACACACACACACACACACACACACACACACACACACACACACACACACACACACACACACACACACACACACACACACACACAGGCAAATGCACACTGACAGACACAGACACACACAGTCACAAACATACACTCAACTGTTCAAACTGAATATCAGCTCTTTGAGTCTGCTACACACAAAGACAAGAAGGAGGCTAAGTTCAAGTTTAAAAAGAATACTGGCAGTGGAACACACACACACACACACACCCACACACACACACGCTCAGGCACATATATGCTCTCTCTTTTTCTTCTCACACACTTTGGCAGTAAATAGTTGTATGTGTAACAGAATGTGTGTGAAGGATCAATACTGCACAAGTGTGTGTGTTTGCATACTACATTTTAAACCCTTTTTGTGTGTAACATGATTGAGCATAACTGTGTTTGTATGTATGAATGTGTGTGTGTGTGTGTGTGTGTGTGAAGCTCTAGAAGTAAAGTTTAGGCCTTCCGAGGCTCCAGCTTGAGGGAGAGCTGTGATAGGGTCCTCTGGTTGTCAATCACTGTAATTTGACGCACATAGTTCCGGACCTCCTGAGGATTTTTACTGGCCGGTGAAGCCTCGGGGTCTACAGAGGGAAACGAAGACATATAAAACACTGTAAAATGTGTGTGTGTGTGTGTGTGTGTGTGTATGTGTGTGCACCCTTGCAAATTACATAAAATGAGAGAAGAAAAGAAAAAAAGAAAAAGACAAAAAGGGTGAAGTGTGTGTGTGCGTGCTCATGCGCACGCATGTGTGTGTGTCTGTGTGTTTACACATGTGTGTGCGTGTGTTTGTGTGTGTGTATTTGTGTGTGTGTGTGTGTGTATATGTTTGTGTGTGTCAGTGAGTGACTTACTGAAGGGCTGACTTCTGCAGTGTCGCACAGTTCTAATGGTGTTTGCAATAAGTCTCTGAGGAGAAGAATAGTGTAAATACTTCACTTACAACACACACACACATAGTCATACAACAGTATAGGAACACAGGTACAAATACACACACAACTGCACATGGTAATAAAACCACACACAATAACAAACTGGCATACAGTATAAAAAACCAGGGCAGACCGAGGTACGCTGCCATTAATCATTAAAGATTATATCACACACACACACACAAACACACACAATGCTCCTCACCACGCAGGGCAGGCAGAAGTACACTGTCATTAATGATTATGTCTCACACACACACACGCACACACTCACAAATGCACGCATGGACGCACACACACACACACACACACACACACACACACACAAACACACACACACAAACACACACAATGCTCCTCACCACGCAGGGCAGGCAGAAGTACACTGTCATTAATGATTATGTCTCACACACACACACGCACACACTCACAAATGCACGCATGGACGCACGCACACACACACACACACACACACACACACACACACACACACACACACACACACACACACAATGCCACTCACCATCTTCTCGAAGTTCACCATGTTGTCAATGAATGTCTTGTTGCCCTCATGGGTGAAGGTCATGTCTGAAAGGAGATCAGCAAAGGGGTGAGACAGGAACTTACTACAGTCATACAGTCATCAGTTACACTGGCCCATTATTTACATTTTACTGTATGTAGTGCATCAATTAAACAGACAGACGGACAGACAGACAGACAGAAAGATGGGATCGTCTTACCTTTGAGATGGAGGGGGGTAAAGGGAATGATTGGCAGACAGACAGACAGACAGACAGACAGACAGACAGACAGACAGACAGACACAAACAGACAGACAGACAGATAGACAGACAGACAGACGGGGTTGTCTCACTTTTGAGGAGGAGGGGGGTAAATGGGATGATTGGCAGACAGACAGACAGACAGACTGATGGGCTCATCTTGCCTTTGAGGAGGAGAGGGGTAAAGGGGATGATTGGCAGACAGACAGACAGACAGACAGACAGACAGACAGACAGACAGACAGACAGACAGACAGACAGACAGACAGACAGACAAATTGGGTTGTCTTACCTTTGAGGAGGAGTGGGGTAAAGGGGATGATTGGCGGCTCCATCTTGGCCACAGCGAGGCGGTACGACCGGTGGTTCCGGGATGGATCCTGATTGAACAGAAATAATGATTGACAGATTGCATGTGATTCGTAATTGGAATTGGATATCATGCTTATCATGCACCTTATTTACACATTTTTGTATTTATATGTATGTGTCAAAGCAAAGAATAATCATAAAACAACTGACTCACCAATAAACTCTCAAACTCAGCATAGAACTTCTTAAACTTGCTGGGTAGTTTCTGAAGACAAAGCAAGTAGGTCGTATTAGTCAGCAAACAGGTATAAGGTCCCTCAGTGAAAGACAGAGAAAGAGAGAGAGAGAGAGAAATTGTGGTGTGTGTGTTTAAAGTGTGTGTGTGTTCGTGTGTGTGTGTGTGAATGATTTAAGTAACACACACCTCCCAGGTCTGGCTGAGTCTGCTCACTGCTGGGTTGCTCATGCCCATGATGATGGCAAAGAAGGAGTTGAGGTTTCTGAATTCTCTGCAACTGAAACACACAAACACAAACACACACACACACACACACACACACACACACACACACACACACACACACACACACACCCACACACACACACACACACAGAAAGAAAGTAAAAGTTCTGCCACATATTTCTTTCAGCCAATTCACTGGTCCTAATAAGCACAACTCTTTAGCCAGGTACATGAGCTACTTAGGTAAGTCACCTGTGTTAAGAGCACAGGCAGAAGAAATATATGGCAGGACTTTTACTTTTTCAAGCCAATTTGTCCACCTCTGGCAGTTACACTATATCTAACAGACGGTACTTTCCCAAGTTGACTTTGGAATTACACTTTGCATACTTTTGTTATAATTGTGGATACTGGTTGATAAATACTTTTTGTAGTTAATTTCATGTTAATATAGTTAATGTCTGGGCTGTTGTATTGTTGTATAAGCTACCGAACCTTCATTTCCCCTTGGGATGAATAAAGTATGCATGTATGTATACATGCATGTAGGTATCTATCTGACTGTGTATCTTATATTTAGGTGTGTTTTGAAGTGTGTGTGTGTGTGTGTGTGTGTCGGAGCCACACTCAAATCACACACACTCACTTTTTAGATAGTCTTTAGGTAGGTTTGTATATGAGATTTATATTTGCTAGTTGTACACAGAGTAGCACACAGTATAATCTTTAGTCTATTTAACATTTTCATGTACAGTGGTCCCTCGTTATTCGCAGGAGTTATGTTGTAAAAATAACCCGCGATAGGCGAAATCCGCGAAGTAGTCAGCTTTATTTTTTACAATTATTATAGATGTTTTAAGGCTGTAAAACCCCTCACTACACTTTATACACTTGTCTCAGACAGGCAACACTTGCAAACATACAGCACTTCAGAGTCACACAGCTAGCGGTGGAAGATTTATGTAAATTTTACAAGCTGAGCGCATTCTGTACTGTACAGGAGATTGCATGCACTAAAAAATCCGCGAAACAGCGAGGCCGCGAAAGGTGAACCGCGATATAGCGAGGGACCACTGTACTCTTTTTTTTCTCTGTACATCTGTTGTGTTGTTCCAAGCGACACCTTGCTGTACTTGTATAGTGGCAATAAAGACTTCTTGTTGTTCACTCACTGTGCTGCGATCTTGATGAACTTCTTAAGCAGCTGCACTCGTTTGCTGAGCTGGGGACACAGGCACACCTCCGTCACCACCCAGAACTGCAGCTGGTTGAAGCGGCGCAGGAAGAGGTCCAGGTTGGCCGTGCTCCGCCTGTACGCCTGGCGGCCAAACGTGTGGTACACAAACTCTTGCTGCAAAACACACACACACACAGATAGAGAGACAGAGTCAGACAGAGAGAGACAGAGTCAGAGAGAGAGAGAGAAACAGAGACAGAGAGAAAGATAGAGAGAGAGGAGTAACAGAATTAGGGAAAAGACACGAAGTGAGAGTCAGAAATATAGAGATTGAGGGGAAACAAAGAAAGAATTAGAGACATGTTACATGAACTCATACAGTAAAAGAGAGCAATGGAAAGAAGGGATGGAGAGAGGGGGGGCAAACAGAGAGATGTAAGAGACAGAGAGAGAGGTGGAAGGAAAGAGTAAGACTATGGAAAGAAAGAGGAAGGGCTGCAGTGGGATAAAGTGAGAAGGTTAGGACCCTCTAAACCAGCATGTCCCCCTAAACCAGTCTGGTCTCTTAAGGAGTTAATTTGTTCCTCTGTTCTTTTAGAATACGTCAACACTAACAACACAAAACATTATTTAGCTCTCAGAGAACTTTATGTTAAAAGTCCCTCAGAGTACTT
>CM050220.1:23118423-23123423 GCA_027475355.1 Coilia nasus | reverse complement strand
GAGTTACACAGTACGATATGACACTAACTACATCAGTTCATGTGATACTGTATGTTGTACATCTTCTGCATATGAGTATGTGGAAGTGTGTGTGTGTGTGTTGTAAGTAAAGCATTCACACTATAATTCTTCTCCTCACAGACTTGTTGCAAAGCCCATGGAATAACACATGAAGAGAAATGAAGGTGACCGGAAATTGTGTATGTGTGTGTGTATGTGTGTGTGTGTGTGTGTGTGTGTGTGTGTGTGTGTGTGTGTGTGTGTGTGTGTGTGTGAAAGAGAGAGAGAGAGAGAGACAGAGGGAGAGACCTCCAGGAAGCTGAGTGCTGTGTCCTCCTCCAGCAGGTTGTGTGCGAGCATGTTAGTCCAGCGCAGAGCCAGACTCAGCACCCTCCTCTTGCTGGCCACAGCATAGTCCACTCGCTCCTGCTCCGAGCCCTGCGATGACTGGGAGTGGTAGGTATGGAGGGGCTAAGGAAAATATACTTTACACACACACTCGGACAGACCCAGGCACACACACACAGACGCACACACACACACACGCACACAAACAGTTACATACTCTCTTTTACGCATATACAGTGCACAGCAATAATGAGTACACCCTATTTGAAAAGTAACATTTCATACAATTTGACAAGGAATACAAAAATATATTTCCAATATTCACAGACTAAGTTAAACACAGGATCTGTTGAGCTTTTGAACTTAAAACAAAGGCTAATAATATAACTTAATTTTTTTTTTTTTTTTCAGTTTCAGTAAAATTAGTGGTGCAGAAATGAGTACACCCCACTGAAGGTCTCTGAGTAAAGCAACTTTTTAGGCTCCCAATGTGGACCTGAACAAACAAACAACTACAGCTGAGTCTAATTAGTCATTACCCAGGTGTTATTTGGGCAGTTGGCTACAAAAACCACCCTTTCCCATTTCCTGCTGTCAGCAATGGCACCTCACGGCAAGGAAATGTCTCTGGATCTAAGAAAGCGGATTATTGCTTTACACAAGAGAGTGATCCAAAGATTCAAGAGAGATGGAACTGCAGCTAAAGTACAGAGACGTTCAGGCCGGCCAAGAAAATGAACACCCAGGCAGGAGCGTCTTGTGATGCTGTGGAAAGTTGGGGAAAATCGGAATGCAAGTGCACAACAGCTGTCTAAGGAAGTAGAGACTGAAATTGGAGTGACTGTATCACGTGACACAATACGCCACACAGTGCAGTGGAATGGCATGCATGGGTGTCGTCCCCAAAGCAAGCCTCTCCTAAAGCCCAGTCACAAAAAAGCCCACCTAGAGTTTGTCAGGGCCCATGCTAAAAAGGATGAAGGCTACTGGGACTCTATACTCTGGAGTGATGAGACCAAAATCAATCTTTTTGGAGCTGATGTCTTCAAAACGGTCTGGCGTCGCAAGGGTGAGGAGTACAAGGAAAAGTGCATGGTGCCCACTGTGAAACATGGAGGGTGTAGTGTTCTTATGTGGGGTTGCATGAGTGCTGCGGGTGTTGGAGGACTGCATTTCATTAATGGCATCATGAATTCTCAGATGCACTGCTCTATACTGAAAGCTAAGATGCTTCCATCACTTCTGGCCGTTGGTCGTCGTGCCATTTTTCAACATGACAATGACCCAAAACACACATCCAAGGCCACTGCTGACTTTCTGAAGAGGAACAGGGTGAGAGTGATTCCATGGCCAAGTATGTCACCTGATCTGAACTCTACAGAGCATCTTTGGGGAATACTGAAGAGGCAGGTTGAGCATCACTCACCATCCAACATCCAGCCTCTGAAAGAGGTCATCCTTGAAGAATGGAAAAAGATTGATGTAGCCAAATGTTGTCAACTTGTGCACTCCATGCCAAGGAGACTTGGGGCTGTCATTGCAAATAATGGAGGCCATACAAAGTACTAAATGTACTGGATGTAGTTGTGTTTGTTGTGGGGTGTACTCATTTTTGCTCCACCCCACTTTCATGGAAACAGAAAAATATGTACTTTAAGTTATCTTTTCACCTTTCTGCTTGTGTTATAGTGTAAGAACATAGTGCAATAAACATCATCAAAGAACTATTTGGGATTATTGCTTGTTGTCATTTTAATACTGTACAAAAGGTCCTTTTTCAGGGGGCGTGTACTCATTATTGCTGTGCACTGTACACACACACGCACACACACAGACACAAGCATACAAACACTTACATACTCCCACGCACACAGACACACTATGCAACAATATACACACACACAAATACAGAACTTGATGATAAGGCAGACTCATACTGTTTTGGGCGTTTGGAGCTGGACACGCCTACACACACCTCTCAACCCCCCCCACACACACACACAGAGGATATTGGGCAATCAGAGCTGGACATAGCTGGCTGATGGGCATGAAGATTCCGTGCATTAGCACAAAGTCATCCAGGGCAGGATCTGTTGGCACAAACACACATAATATTACTTATATCAGTTTATAATGTGTGTGTGTGTGTATGTGTGTGCATGTGTGCGTGAGAGAATGTGTTAAAGAGCAACTTTGGTCATTTTCAACATGCACCTTTATTGCTTGTCACTTGCCAGTACAGAAGATGCGAGAAATTTTAGTGCAACCTATATAAGTCTCTATACAGTGGTTCCAACCTCAAAAAATGCTAAAATATGGTTTCTGTCTGCAAAATTCAAGTTTTTGTCTCTGCCAGTGAGAGAGTAATCACAAGTAGCTAGGGATGTAAAAAAATGGTATGTGGCTGCTTGCATAAACACACTGTTTTAATTAACTACTTTTTAATCATTTTGAGTCATATACAGTACAGTGCTGTTTCTGGGTTTCTGCTGATGTTGCATAACGTTTGGAGTGATATTTGGAGCATGTTAAGATGCTAAAAACACAGTTAAAAAATCTGACACCTTTGGGTTTAGCTGTCAGTGCCAACTCTCCGTCCAAGGAGACCTATATGGGTTGCACCATAATTTCTCGCAAATTCGGTACAGTGTGTGTGCGAGAGAAAGAGACAGAGAGAAAGAGATAAATGTGTGTTTATATCATTTCTATTACCTGGATCGGTATAGTGCAGATCAAGCCGCATAGTCTCCAGTAGATGTTCTAGAATCTTCTCTGCAGTTCCTGACATCACCGTGTACCTGCAGAACAGCTCATATTATCACACACATCTTACACACACACTCATTCATCTTAGACACCAGGGCAGGAATTTCACGATTTGGCCTTTTGCCCTTGAAAAATATCTGCCAGAAAGCCACAGTGGCCCTGATGCCTTCACAAAATTGACAACACAAAGGCCCAAGTGGCCTTGCCCCTACAATGACGAAATTCCAGCCCTGTTAGACACACACACATGCTTTGTGAAGTAGCTCACATTCTCTCTCTCTCACACACATTCACACACATTAATATCACCCACACACACATTGCAGCACCACAGCTCATATCTCTTTCTCCCCAGCACACACACACTTGACACATACAGCCTGGACACACACATAAATGGCTGACATAATTACTTGAAGTGGGCGGGGATGTTTGAATGGCCTGAGGATCGAAGACTCTTCTGCAAGACCAGCACATCCTGGTCATGCTCTTTTAGACGCACTGTGTTGGCCTCTACGTCCTATACACACACACACACACACACACACACACACACACACACACACACACACACACACACACACACACACACACACGGGGAGAGAGAACAAGAGAGAGAGAGACAGAGAGAGAGATAAAGAGACAGAGAGAGAGCGAGAAAGACAGTGAGATGAAGATACAGAAACAAAAAGAGAGAGAGGGAGACAGACAGATCGACAGACAGATTACAGTTACTTTTTTGTAACCATTCTTCTGTTATTTGTATTATTATTATTTGTACAATATTGCTTTGACAACACAGCATCTAAACAGCCATGCTAATAAAGGAACTTGTGAATTTTGAATTTGACAGACAGAGAGATCGACAGAGAGACAGACACAGGCAGAGGAGAGATGATTAAGTGATCATGCTGTACATCTGCACATAATATCTTGAAGGACACATACAAGGCTGGCCATGCTCAACTAAGCTGCAATATCATCTTTCTACCACTAGATGGAGACTAGTGCCACAGATAAGGATGTAAAGTAAATGGGATCAGTGTTGTACTCTTAGGATGTGGTTTAAGTTGTGGGAGTATGTGTGCATGTGTGTGTGTGTCACGGGTGGAAATTAACTTTACACAATGTGAACCTTTACCAGCCTCTCACAAATAAATGGTAAAATTCACCAGCCACTTAACAAAAAATCATTAGTTTGTGTCTGAAATCTAACAGCCCCTTCCATATTTTACCAGCATTTGGCTGGTGGCTTGTGCCAATGTCCATCCTTGGTGTGTGTGTGTGTGTGTGTGTATGTCTGTGTGAAAATGTGTGTGTGTGTTATCATACTCTAAGGATGCGGTTGAAGTCCTCCTTGTCCACGCGCAGGAAGTGACAGTTGTCCTCTCGGAGCACAATGGAGGCAGCTCTTGGAGCGTCATTCACCAGCGCCAACTTCCCAAAGTCATCCCCCTCATGCAGCGTACACACCACACCCTACACACAAATACACATAGGCACACACACACACACACACACACACACACACACACATAGACACACACACACACACAAACACACAACATAGGCACAGACAAACACACACACACAACATAGGCATAGGCACACACTCACACAAACAAACGCAAAGGTAAGCGCCCACACACACACACACACACAAAGGGCACACACACCACAGAAACACACGCCAAACACATTTACAACAGAAGGGATTCAAATGACAACAGATATCAAGCCATTGTACAAACATATGCTTGTATCATTTGCAAACAAAAATGTCTATTGGTCAAGCACACATTGATCAGAAATCACTAATTGGCATGGGTATATGTCACTGAATCACTCAGGCATAACTGTACATCAGTGTTAAAATCATTTACCTT
>CM050220.1:23110923-23113423 GCA_027475355.1 Coilia nasus | reverse complement strand
AAAGCGAGGCATAAAATAACACATAACTGATACTCTGATACAGACAAGAGGAAGAAGACCTGAAGAAAATTGAAGATGAGCGGGAATTAGATACAAACTTGAGGGCACATTTGTGTGTGTGTGTGTGTGTGTGTGTGTGTGTGTGTGTGTGTGTGTGTGTGTGTGTGTGTGTGTGTGTGTGTGTGTGTGGCTCTCACCTTACTGAGGTTCTTGGTGAGGAAATTAAGAGGGTCATTGTTGAGGTTGTCCTTATCTGGATTTCCTGCAAGAGAGTACAGGAGAAGATGAAAGCAAGTGTGTGTTTTTCTGAGTGTGTACGCAGTTGTGTGTGTGTATGTATGTGTGTGTGTGAGAGTGTTTCTGTGTGTATACATGCATACATACATGCATGTGGGTGTTTGTGTATGCATGTGTATTGATATGTGTGCGTGTTTGTGCAAATGTGCATTTGTCTATATGTGTGTGTGCGTGTATGTGTATTTGTGTGTGTGTGTGTGTGTGTGTGTGTGTGTGTGTGTGGGTGGGTGGGTGGGTGCGTGTACGTGTATGTGTGTGTGTGTGTGTGTGTGTGTGTGTGTGTTTGCATGTAGTGTAGGCAAGTGTGTGTGTGTGTCTAATACTCACTGTCAGTGTTGGCTCCACTGTCCATCACGCCATACGGAGGAGCCAGCAGTCCCGCCATGCAATGGCGATATTTCTGCACACACACACAAAGAGAGAGAGAGAGAGAGAGAGAGAGAGAGAGAGAATACAAAAACATCTGATCATGGTACATTAGGGCTATTTGTATCTGATACAAAGAAACACAATCCACTTAATGATTATTCAGAGAGGAATGGAGACAGAATGAAAACATGGAGAGAGAGAGAGAGAGAGACAGAGAGGAAAGACAAAGAGAGTGCCTGGGGGATGAGGATGAGAGAGACTGATTAATGTTGTGTGTATTCACACATACACACACATACACACACAAATACACACACACACAGGCACACATTTCAGATATTTTGTGACCCACAGTGGAAAACATTATCAGCTTATCCAAAGCTAAAAACATTGTACAAGCACAAACATAATACAAGCTCTCTTGCTCTCTCTCTCATACTCACACACAAGGAGTCTAACAAGGAGTCATGACATATCACCCCAAAGAGCAAAGAAATGATCCAGAGTGGCTATGTGCGACTCTGATGAGGAGTAACGGACTAAGTCCATTATAACAGGCCTTAGATCTAGTCTAGATAGGATGGATCTCAGCCTAGTTAGGATGGTTCTCAGTCTAGTTAGGACAGATTATATTTAAGGTCACAGTCTACACAAGATGGATCTCGGCCTAGTTAGCACAATCCTTATATTTGAGGTCTCACCGTAAACAGGATGGATCTCAAGATAGGTCTAGGTAGAACAGTATACAGTACAGTATACAGTACAGTACACAGTACCTTATACAGTACAGTCACCGGTACAAACAACATGGCACATATTTCAGGTCCCAGTCTAGATAGGACAGATCTCAATCTAGTGAAGGCAATCCTTATAGATAGATAGTCTAGATAGATCTTATGTTTAGGATCTTAATGTAGTTAGGAAAGGTTGCAGTCTAGTTAGCATAGACCTTATTTTTAGGATTACATATAAGGTTGAGTATGAAAGGTTGATTCTATGTTGCCACGTAACAAAGGTGACCTTGACCTTGATCTTGTTGTTGTGAAACAAAGGTGTGACAGCCGTTTAAGCCTTTTGGGGGGTGGAGTTAGGGCATCCAATAGGAAAGGCTATGTTAAGGTACCCCCTACCACCCCACCCCAGGGTGTTAAGTAGTAAAGGCATGGAGGTTGAAAAATATTCATAGTTGTCTGTGTAGATTCTCATTCATCCAGGTCATGGTAGTCAAAGGAGCTGTAAGTTGTAAGCAACTGGATTTCGTTTTGGAACTTGAATATGTTTCACCTTTCATCCAAAAGGCTTCTTCAGTTCTGGATTCTGGCTTCTTCAATTCACACCTTGATGAGTGACTCATGTGACCCTTTCTCATGGAATGAGGGGTGTGGTCTACAGCTCCACCTCCAGTGATCCAGAGATTTATCTCCTGGTTTCCCATCATCAAGCCAGAACTGAAGAAGCCTTTTGGATGGAAGATCAAACGTCTTCAAGCTCCAAAAAGAAATATTCATAGTTTTTTACTAACCTACCTAGCTTAATATTTAGACTTATTTTAGGCCTTCCTGTCAGGTGGCGTTTTGTATACTGATTCGATTAATCACAATGACAAGGGCTGTGTCCGAAAAAAAAAAATGCTGCCTTTAAAGAGAGTGCTTGGTGGCAGCAAGGCATCAAGGCTGTCAAATGCTCCCTTCATGCTGCCTTCAACATCAAATATTTTATCGAACTATGAAGTCTGTTGATGTTAAGGCAACAGCGCTCTGTATTGCTGTCTAGCCAGACCATCCAAAACAAAGGTTTTATCGGCCACCTTGATGCCTGCTTCACTTGTTTATGT